>JAACJM010000497.1:0-23973 GCA_013368315.1 Tetrapyrgos nigripes
TACCTCCCATGTATAGTAAGGGTACTCAAGAGTATGTGTCTTTATAGTGTCGTCTTCTTCCCAACATGCTGACTATCATTTTGTTTTAGCCTCTTGTATTCTAGTCTGGCTTTCCAGTCGTATTCCAAATCAAACCAGGCTACATTACCCACAGAGCTGACGCCAATGTACGTGAGGCTAAGCTGACTGTACCCTCAGTATCTGGATTACCTCCTCCTGTTTTCACCATTATCGGTCATGTCGATTTGTGTGAGCTGGACAAGCTTGCCCCTCACTATGACAACCAGAGTACTGGCATCCAAGAATACACCAAAATATTGTCGCTTTCTCTGTTCTTGCAGTCGTCTATTGGCACGCTGATCAAGAAACCTACTTATCATGGATTACTCGACCCTATAAGGAACATGCAGTTCTGAATCAAGTCTAAAACTCTGAATGGTGAAGGTGAGCATTTTCAGTATTTTCATTGTACTAAACAATGGACTCACATTCTTTCCAGATGTCATGTCTCCAGGTGCTTCCAACCCTGTACTGTCTCCATTATTTGCAGAAGAATATACATCCACTTCAAAAAAATCGCAAACAGTCTCCATCAAGTTGGAGCCCATTCGCCCTTTTGTCTATAATGCTCAACTTAGGCCATCTGACATTGGTCAGTCTCTCGTCATTTACAGTTGCTGCAGTGCTGATTGCTCACTGCTTACTCTTTTCTAGTTCCTATATATGATGGTAGGGCTGGGAGAGGTGATTTAAAGGGGACTCCTGCAGACTGGAAAAGACTGTGAGCTCACTCTCTCCCACTTTATGGGAGGCAGCCTGAGAAAAACTCTGTTGTTCTGGTCAGTACCCATCTGGTTCATTGGCCCAACCTTGTACAGTCCACTGGTTTTAAGTCTACTGGTTTTAATATTCTCTGGGTTATTGTATTAGCTAAGGGTAAGAAAGATGAAGAGATTGAGGCGTTTCAGAAAAAGATTGATATGTTCACTCTGAAGAAAACTACCAAGTCTACCAAGTAGTATACCTTCCATTCATGTTTGTAGTTTGATATAGTTGTCATATAGTGGTTTTGTGTCTAGTTGCAAGGAAATAAATTTTTCTGACTTCATGTTGACCAGTTGTCTGTGCCCCAATTTGTGAAAAATGGCAAATTGAGACATCCTTACAATTTTCTTCCTTCCATGGCAAACTGATGGCCTTATGTGGGATTGGAGTCTCTTTAACGCCCTTGATCCTGCCTTCTTTGGATCTTGTAACTGCCTTCTCTGGATCTTCTTGTACACTTGTTTACCTCTTCTTTAGTACCATCAATACTGCTTCTCAGATTCTATCACACATGTGTACTCTTAATACCCAAGGCTGGCAGAGGTCTTCCTTACGACTTTTAGCAATTATACCCACTGCCTACATCAACAGACTCTCTTGCAATTACATCCACTGCCTACATCAACGACTCTCTCTACTTATCCTCATGTCTGTTGTCGAGCCCAGCATTGACCACTGTTTATCAGTCCCTCCACTCACACTTAATGCTGCCACATCCAATACTATGTCTGGCAAAGCCTCTATTCCTCATACCACATTCAAGGACCTTTCACAGGAAGTCCTTGAAAGAATAATCGACACTGTTGCTCTTCTTTCCAGTGATTTCCAACATGCTCCTAATTTGAAGGCTTGTGCCCTTGTAGCCAAACAATGGTACCCTTGCTCCCACTTCCATTTGTTCTCCCAGCTGGCTGTTAACAAGGAGTTCGCTGTGTGGATTGCAACCAGTGCTCCAGGGGTCATGGATACCAGAAGAAGTGGTAGGCATTTGAGAGTTGCATGGAGGACACTTTCGAACAGTTTGGAATGAACATACACCTCAAACGTTTTTCCTTTGATGGCTCCTGTGTGCCTGATGTCGTTATGAGCTGGCCCAAGCTGTTTAATCTGGGAATGGAAATAGGGAATCTGCAATCGCTATCCTTAACCAATTTTCCTCTGCTCTCAATTTGTGCTGATGACAGCCAAGTTGAGCACTTCAGAGATGCCCTTGCTGCCAACCCCAACATCATCAATTTCAGGATCTCGAACCAAACCTTCTACCACCCATCTCCGTTCATTATGCTCATTGAGCAATTGGTTGTCCAATCTACTGGAAAGCCCACACACCTTCTCTTCGACAACATTACCTTCATGTCTGACATCAAGACGGGTGACCCATTTTCCATAGACCTCTTGTGCAAGCTATCTGTATCCCATAAACTCCAGATTGCGTCCCTTCACTTGGGCCAGTTGACCTGTTTGTTCTTCAACTGGCAGTTTTGGTTCTCGGGGCACACAATGACATATTTGACTTGTCTTGTATCAGGGAGTTGCAGTTGTCTGATGTTATGTCTGTGCCTGGTTTGAACACTGCTTTCAGTGCTATATCCACAGCTGATGCTGTAAATCTTTTCCAAAAGTAATGAAAATTTTCCCCGAACATGCTTTGCAAAAGCTGTGGTCAACCAGTGAAGGGCCTTTAAGCAGCCCAGGGCAGGGTTTTTGGCTGGTGGGTGACCCTAAGCAAGGCTGCCAATGGTCAGCATCACTTCACTTAGCTTTGCTTAGACAGATTTTTATTTTCGCTTCTTTTGGAAGACTGGCAGTACAAATATACTGCATTTGCAAAAGTTATTGATAAGAGCTATATACAGTATAAAATACACAGGTTTTGCAAAAGTCCAACATGATACAATAGTCCACAGCAGTTCATAGCGACAATGACAGCAAGACAGGCACGGCAAGCAAGACAAGACACAAAGATGAGGAAAAGCAAGAAAGGGGAGAGGAACAACATAGCAAGAGGATCAAGTAGACCTATGGGCTCTCTTGGAAGGGGGTGGCACTGCTGCCTGGTCTCCCCAGCTCTCCCAGATGGAATCCATCACCCTAATAACATCTCTCACCATAATGACCCAATCTTTGCTCCCAATTGAGCTGTCTGGGTTCTCTTCAAAGCCAGGGTGTTTACAGAGCCACCACAAAAGGAACATGAGAAGGAGTACATCCTGTTGTTCCCTGGACATACTAGAGTTCCCCAGCCTTTGCCCACATGAAATCTCCACTCGGACTCGTCTTTCCACTCAGCCTGAGCATATCTTCCCCAACTCTCATCCAATCTTCTCCACTCAGGCTGTAAAGAGTTCCACCATTTCTTGAACAGGGGACAGAAATCAGGAAGTTCCAGACCCAGAGGAACCAGGTCTTTCCCATCATTTTTGACCCAAATGGGGATATGAGGAGGTCGATGAGTGGTAGGGAGAGTTTTTTGTGTTGCTCTGGAACTTGTAGGAGGACTCTAAGGCCATCAAGGAGTCCACAGCATCAGCCCAAAGTTCTCCAGATACATTGTTTCGCAGGTAGCCATACATCTTGGAGGCCCATGAGGGAAGAGGATGACGGTCATCAATTGAGAAGCGAGGTGTATGAGGGGTTGAAAGAGAATCAAAGGCTCTTTTGCTGGAAGAAGCAACAGCTCTATAGGTTAAATCAGTCAGACTTTTGCAAAAGCAAAGGTTGACTGACAACACTCACAGATTCTGGGAGTCAGACCCTGACCCCTCACTGGGGACATCAACATTCATTGCCATATTTCTGTCAGAGGCAGATTTGGTAGCAGTGGAAGCCTCAGTGGCAGGGGTCTCAATGCTATAAGGTGGAGGGGTCAATCTTTTGCAAAAGTGAGGGGATTCTTGGAGTCAGAACCCTAACCCCTCACCAGAGATATCAATGTTCATTGTCACGTCCTTGTCAGCAGCAGGTGGAGGTACCAGTAGAGGTCTTGGTGGCTGGGATCTCAATGCTATAAGGTGGAGGGGTCAAGCTTTTGCAAAAGTGAGGGTTGACTGAGAGTACTCACAGATTCTGGGAGTCAGACCCTGACCCCACACTGAGAATATCAACATTCTTTTGTCATGTCCTTGTCAATATTAGGTGGGGGTACTAGTGGAAACCTTGGTGGCAGGGGTCTCAATGCTATAAGGTGGAGGGTCAAGCTTTTGCAAAAGTAAAGGTTAACGGATATCACTCACAAATTCTGGACATCAAGCCCTGACCCTCACCAGGGATATGATTCCTTGGTAGTCCCTTGTCGGTTGCAGGTGGGGTACCAGTGGAAGCCTTGGTGGTAGAGGCCACAAGTCTATAGGTTGGGGCAGTCAGACTTTTGCAAAAATGTAGGACAATGCACTCACTCTGTGTTGTCTCCCACACCATTATCAGCAGCTGTTGGCTCACCTGCTCCTGAGCTTTCCTCAGCAGGAACAGCAGGGAGTCTATAGGTTGGTGAACCAGTCAGACTTTTTCAAATGCAAAGGATAAATTCCACTTACTCTGAGTCCTTTTGAGTGTCAGATGCTGAATTGACTTTCGGGACTTTTCCAACACTTGTACTACTCTTGATGCCTCCATCACTATCAGTCTCCAAATTTTGAGCCATGGTCTCACTGGAGAAAGGTTAGAACATTGCTCTTTAGCAAAAGTAGTGGATCTATCACTTACATTGGAGGGACAGATAGGATTTCATTTGGAGCAATAGAGGCTTTGGTTGGAACAGAAGTGGAGGCTGCACCAGAAAACAGAATCAGTGGTCATTAACAGCAGTGAGGTTGGTTTATTGGGAGGAGGGATTGCACTTTTATTGGCCTCAGGCTTAGTGACAGTAGCCTGAGGACGAGGACAACCACTTGACTTAGGTTTTGGAGGAAGACCTGCAGCCAGATCATGAGGACAGCAATTACTGCTAGTGTCCTCACCCAGGATTTCAGCAGGAACAGAGACTGCAGTTGCACCAGGGACAGCAGCATCCTCAATACCAGGACAGCTACAATAAAATATAAATATACTGCTTTTGCAAAAGCAAAGGTTTGCAGTAATCAACCTTTCAATTTTTCCATCCAGCATGTCAGGCAACTCCATAACGTTATCTGCAACATGCACTAGGCATTTGTACAGCCTTTTTTGACCAGCTTGGTGTTGTAATCATCTTGACTTTCCGATGCCTGCTTTTGAAAAAGTGTGTCCAAGACAGGGTTCCAGTGCTCCTCCCAAGAGTCCTTATTGCTAAAAGACTGGGGCCATGGTCTCCTCCTCCTCCTTGTCACTGTCTTCAGCTTCCTCTTCTTCACTGTTCTTCCCTTTCCCCTTTCCCTTTGACAACTTCTTCCCTGGCTTCTTCCCCTTTCCTTTTTGATGACTGTGTCTCTGTCTTCTTCTCCTTCTCTTTTCCCTTGGCCTTTGATTTTCCCTTTCCCTTCACTGTCGCCTGTCCGGCCTTTGCAGGGGATTCATGAGTGACCCGCTTTCTCCACCTGTTTACGATTGGGGGACTTGCAGGCAAACCTGTCCATGCAGAAGGATACATTAGTAGGTACTTTAGCAAAAGTGACGATACTCACCCTGCTCTAACCTGAAACATGACCTTGCATATTCTGCAAATGGTTTTACATGCAGGTATTTGAACCCAACAGGGTCCCAATCATGGAAAGCCATTGGATTTGGCCCAGGTGTTTCCCCTACTTGAACACTGTCAAGAAGGAATTATTGGAATTATTGAAAAAGTCATGGAACACAAATCACTTCTCACCTGCACATGAAGATATTGTCCTGGTTGCTGTCCTCCAAGTCCTCTCCCATTGTGAGCAAACTGATTTTCGTTTTTGTCGCCTTGGAGAAGTCTTGGAGGATCCGGTTCAGGGAGGCAGACATTACTTTCTGGCACCTGAATTACAGAAGGGGAAGTAATTAGGTTTAGGCTTTAGCAAAACCACTGGATACACACCTGTCGACCACAGAATTGTTGGAGACATTGTACTTGTCAACTTCTTGCAATCTCTCATACTCCTTTTCAAGTTTTTGCATGCTCCTGTTCCATTTCATCACGAATCTTCTTCTGGGTGTCCAGGTCCTCCTTTTTGAAAAGCTCTTTTGCAATGGCGACGTGTTCCCCATCTTCGGGTTGACCAAGATGTTCATTGTAGGCTGCATTGACCTTGGGTTTGTAATCCTTGTGTCACTCATAGAATTTGTAATCGATGGGTTTCTTGGGGGGACCACCAATGGCTTCATCGTTGAGGACACTCAATAGAACGTCTGTGTCTTTAGACCGCATGCTGTTCTCCTTGGTAAGGTGAGTCGAGAACCATCAGCTGACTTTCTATGAAGAGTGTGAGAACGACCTTTGCAAAAGTGCCAGATAAACCTACCTCGTTAGAAGCTGCCCTAGCCAGCAAGATGTTCTCTTCATCTGTACTGGGTATAGCTTTCTGCCTCTTCTTTTTCTCCTCTACCACAGGTTCCTTTTCCTTTTGCCCTTCCTTTTTCTTTGAGGCTTTCTGAGGCTTCTTGGAAGCATTGAAGTTAGTGTCTCTGCAGCTATCGGAGGCTCCAGGATTGGTGCTGGGATTGGTGCTGGGATTGGTGTTGGGATTGGTGTTGAGATTGGCATTGGGAATGACAGATAGGGGCGTCTCAGGTTGAATAGCCACTGGTAGATCAGACATGGATGGACCAGATGCAGTTGGCCCAGACACGAGTGAGTCATCAATAGACAGGGTAACATGAGTGACTGCAGGCTCAGAGGAGGGAAGTCCTTTGGCTGTTATCAACGCGTTATTTTTGTTTGGAAACATGTTCACTGTGGACGTAGACGCGTTGGGTGTGACAGATGTGCTGGCCACAATAGACACGTTGGCCGTGGTTGTGGGTGTGCTGGTGACGACAGGTGCATCAGCAGATGACTTGGCGGCACTGGCATCTGGCCTTGAAGCTGCGTGTTCATCGTCAGGGTCTTCTTTGTCTTTGTCGTCATCTTCATCGTCTTCATTGTCCTCATCAGCTTCTAGGGCCTTGATTGCCTTCTTCCCCGCTTGATCAATATTGTGCCTGACCCTTAACTCTGTGCTTGTCAACGTACATGGGTAGTTGCTCTCGTATTCTCCCCAAAATTCTGCCCAGAAGTCCCCACAGTTGCCAAAAGAGTCTCAGTACTGGGGGAAATGCAACTCAAGCAGCTCCAGGGGAGGGCCTAAAAAGTATCCTTTGTTCCCTTGTTTACTGGGAGTCTTTCTGAGTTTGTTTGTTTTCTGCTTCTTGTATCCCTTGTGCCCATGGTGTTTTTGAGAAAGTCAAGGAGCAAAGCAAGAGTGGCGTGCAAGGCACTGCATGTTGTTGTTTGGCAGCAGCATGGTCACGTGATTCTATGTTCGACTCACGTTCAAGTTTCTTCATTTTCACTTCAAGGTTCCTGTTGTGTGTGCACATACCTGGTAAGCCCAATTCATTACACTGGGTGCAAACACTTGTAATTCCTTGGATATACAGAGGAATTACATAAGACTTACACTGGTACACTCAATATGTAAGTCCACTTGACTTACTGAAGTATTACCAGAGACCAAGAAAAATAGAACAATTATATATGACCATTGTAAGGCATGAAGTCTCACAGTGGTCCTTGGTAATACTTCAGTAAGTCAAGTGGACTTACATATTGAGTGTACCAGTGTAAGTCTTGTGTAATTCCTCTGTATATCCAAGGAATTACAAGTGTTTGCACCCAGTGTTACCTGAAATTTCTGCTCCTCTCTTTACTTCCTTTATAACATTGTTTCCACCGCTCAAGTCTGCAAACAACCTGTAGCTCCCTCTGTGTGCAGTCCTGGAGCACTCTGTTGTGAGCATGGGTTGTAAGTGGGTCTCAAGCGTCACCTCTTTCCCGTCTGTTCTCTCCATCAATCACTTCTCTCAAATTTTTTCAAGACATTAATATTCCTTTTATTTCTCACTAGGTGAACAGATGGAAAAACGGTATGCCACCTCCTATCCACCTCTTTTGCTAAATTTGATACTGACTACTATGCAGACTTGTTCAGGGAACATCTTTGCAGCCTGGACCTGTGATCTAATCACTGCTATAGGGTCTTTTAATCTTATGAGGGCTGTTGAAGAACTCCAAGAACTGAATCCTGGCACTCTTGATGTAGTGCAAGATCTCCCTGCTTTTAACTCAGTAGATGTAACTCCAATTCTGACTCCTGAGCAGTCTACCACACCTACTTATGACTCATTTGATGGCTCAGACCTCTCTGAGTTATCCGATGGCTCAAACGTTTTGACATCCTCTGGAGTATCAAAACCAGTTCAAAAACAAAAGAGAAAGACAAGGAGAAGTAAAAGGAAACCGAAAATTTCTAGTGATCTACCTCCTGAAACAGTGCAACCCCACCCAACCCATACCCAGAAGGCTTCCAACCATAGGAGTCACCTTACCCAGGCAAAACATTGGTTGCAGGAGACAGACTCAGAAGTGTGCTCTGTCATATGCACCACGGATATCTGTTGGCCAAACTCTGGTCAACCCGGAAGCTGTTGAAACCATCCATGCTGCCCTCACTTTTAATGCTGCTGACAATACCTCTGGCTATTTGGGCCCCAAGAGTAATCAAGACATTGATGCAAAGGAATGGACAGTTGAAGAGCTTTGTGGACCAGGTGGAATGGGTTTTCAATACATTATGGCAGGTGGCAGGTATGTGCCCATTGCTTTATCAAAAGTGAATCTCAACTAACCATGTGTTTTGCAAAAGTTGCCAGCCTAAAGTAGTGGTCAATAACTGTGAAGTCATTGTCACTGTGATGAGCCCACCTCCTGAAGATCCCAAGATATGGTCCTCTGAGGTTCTGGACCCAGCTGTTCAGGTCTTGATCCGTGAACTTGATAGACCTGGTGAACAAAGGAAGGGCAGTAGGATGAAGGGAAAGAAAGGGTTGCACTTCAAGCAGAAGGAGCTGTGTCACTGGAGGGGAGATTATCCAGTTAAGACTGATGGTATATCATGCCTGAAGAGGATCTATCATTCACAGAAAACCCAGGCTGCTCTCAATAGACTCTGGCATGAGAAGTCCTTCTCTCGTTTGGCTGGCCATGCCTCTTCAGTCTTCACCCATTTTGCACCAGACCTCTACAACTATTATAAAGATATTTTGGTCAAGCTGAGAAACCACAACCCTCGCCTTCAGTTCAATTACCACAACTCCATCTTCAGCTGCTGCACCTACAATTGGGGTCCCAGAGCATTCACCAAGAAGCACCTAGATCACTTGAACTATGTTGCTGGCTGGTGTGCTGTAGTCGCATTGGGTCATTTCAACTATACCAAAGGAGGTCATCATTTTGTGGGATTTAAAAATGGTTTTTGAATTTCCTCTGGGTTGGACATTTCTTCTTCCTTCGGCTTCTATCACACATTCCAACACCTCTGTCTCCACTTCTGAATTTCGGTGCTCCTTCACTCAGTACACTGCAGGTGGAATATTTCGTTATGTTGAAGGTGGTTTTAAAATGAGAACTCAGATGTCTGAAGAGGAGAGAATTCAGGCAGAGCATAGGCAGTGTGAGTGTGTGTCTGAGAGCTTGAATAAATACTCTACTGTTAGCCAGCTGAAATCTCTGTATGGTTTTCAGTAGTCTGATATGTACACCACAACTTTTACTAAACTCTGTTCTCATGTCGTCATAATTATCTTCTCATGTTGTCACACAATGTCAAATCTCAGTCTCAATCCAAGTCTACCGAGAGCTTGAGTAAGTAATCTACTGTTAGCCAGCTGAAATCTCTGTATGGTTTTCAGTAGTCTGATGTGTACACCACAACTTTTGCTAAACTCTGTTCTCATGTCGTCATGCAAAGTCAAATCTCAGTCTCAATTCAAGTCTAATTCTTGATTAAATTTACCTGAACTCAAAGGAATACATCTCTGCTAGCCTCTGGCCTATTCTACATAGCTCTTAAGTGTATTGAACCTTAAGTGAAGCTTGAAATGCAATTTGTATTAGTGGCAAGTACTTGATGCCTCATTTAACATCAAGTCTCACACGATACAGCTTAGGACTTACAACCATCATTGTTTCACTTTTCCAGTCCCACTTCTTTTTCTCAACTCATCTATGCCTCCAACTGAACCCAGCTCTGAGGCTATCACGAGAAAACATCAATTGAGCTTAATAAGGGCAAGGGAATACTGAAGGGGGTAAGTTTTCTACAAATCTTAATTCTACCATCCAAAAATGATAGAACGGCATCATTTTGTCCCCAGGAACTCTCAAAAAATCAATGAGAAGCTTAAGGAACATAGAGCACAGAGGAAAGGGAGTCAAACTGCTGAAGAGAAAGATAGGGTCAGGAAGCAGAACCAACAAAGTTCTGCCAAACAATACTGGAGGTATGTACCAAGCTGATTCCTCCTTCTGCTGCTTGTCCTTATGATATTCTCCCTAGTAATCAGTGAACCAAAATCCTCTATGCCAATTCTGAGCGTCGTGTTGAACAGCAGATTCAGGAATTTGGCTATCAGCACTTTCAAAGGAACTTTCGGTTTCACAATAATATTGGCACCAAGTTAGGAGACACTGTTAGGGCAACCCATGAGTTAGCAGTGGCATACCTAGAACAGAGAGAGCAGTCCAATTGAATATCCTTCTTTGACCCACAATAGCTACTACTCATTTACACTTATGTAGCTTTTGTGGTGTGGTGTAATTCATTCATTCATTCAGAATCTTGACTTGTGACGAGCTTGGAGTTCAACTCTCTGTCAGGTCTTGCAAAGGTGATCTTGATCCTGTTCTTTTTTTTCAGTTGTTCGCTTTTGCTAAAGCATGATATATTTCACGTGGCATGCAACTTCAACATGTGGTGAACGTCTCTGTCCTTTCTCTTCAACAACCATGACAAACACCAAACCTTACATTGCTTGCTCCCTGACTCTCCACTGTGATATCAGTCCACTTGGAAAGTCTGGGCAAAACTATGATTATCATCCTATTTGGGGCAGGTTCCATGCAGGAATTTATCTTGACCAGTGAGTCATTCTACTGCAAATTTCCCTTCCTACAGCATACTAATGTTCTCATTGCTCAGGAAGACTGCCTCTACTATTGCTCACCAATCTGGCCAATCAGAGCTGAAAGGCTTTCACAAGGGCGACAAGGAGAAGTTGACCCAAACATGGAAGTATTTTTGTGAACTCACACATGACCATGGGGGCAAATTTCAAGAATTCATCAATCCTTTTGACAGCACTGTCCCTCTGGGTGCACCTTCTTGTTTTGTGAGTCTGTATTTTTTTCAACAATTTTGTCTGACAAATATCTGCAGTTTGCCCCCTCAGTTGCCCCTGAGCCAAATGTTCAGGCCCTTGCCGCCAACATGGGGTCACTCTCAATGAAGACACCCATTCCAGCCTCAGTCGCAACACCACCTGCTTCTCCATGAAAAGGCTTCACCAAGACCGTCCAGAGGCCCGCTACTTCATCAGCGACCACTGCTCACCCTCAGTCAATGCTTGGACCTGACATCATCAGTCAGTTGAACGTACTTGCCAAACCCTTCCTGCACCCTGTTTAGCCTTCTGCTGCTGTTGATTTGTCATCCCACACTCCTGCTCCTCAAGATGAGACCACCCGAGAGCAGTTTGTAGTTGTTCGCTGGAGTGGAGGGGTCGACTTCTACAATGACAGGTATGTCTGTGGAAAACTCTTCTTTGGGTCAGACTGTTCATATTTTTTCTCTCTCTCAGGGACATTGGCCTTCAGGCCTTTCGAATGATGGTGATCCAAGGTCTCTTCCCAGCAATGAGGTTGACCTCAGATCTTATGTTGGCCAACAAATTCACGAACGGGCTCTGAATGTTTTTTTTTGTCATCTACCTATGCTTGTGATCTATGTACTTTACTGAGTTTGAGAATGAATCAACTGCTGCTTTTGAAAAAGTGGAGATGTGCACAGTAGTACTTTTGCAAAAGATTCAACTGTGAGAAACTGTTAAACCTTGAATGTTGCAAAAGTGCATGAATTTGAGACTCAGGGACAAGTTGTTTGATAACATGACATTGTTGTTTACCTATTGTCTGGTACACGTTCTCCCTCTCTTGACTTGGACACATCTTTTTTATTATGTCTTCAACCTCTCAACCCTAGAAGAAGAAGCCCTGGACCTTCAGGACTTCCAATACCAACACACTTAGCCACATTACCTCTTGGGGCCAACTTGGCCTCAGTTTCGATGACCCATCTGACAATTTGCTCCATACAAACGGACAGTTCTCTGCAGATGGCCATCTGGTCTGGAATCAGGTCCAAGTGGCTCCTTCTATTCAACCACATACAGAGCCCACTCAACATGTCATGCCCAACCTGCATGCCAGTCAAGATTGGGCTGATTTTAATATATACACCGAGCAAGATCAAGACCACCAAGCCCCAAAGCAGCAATCCAGTTGATTTGTTTTTCAGGTGAAGAATGGCCACATCACAAAGGTCACTGCACAACGTCTGCTGTGTGCTTCTGTAGGCCATTACTTTTCCTTCAATGCCCACACTGACTTAACATTATGAAGGACTGGCCAATGCAAGTCTTTGTACTACACTGCGAAGAGTACTTGAAGGTGATGATGATCTTGAAGGGCAGAGGAGATTGCGCTCCTAAACACTGCCCAATGTGTCCATCAGACCGGCAGCCATGGGAACTGACTTTCAGTTGTATGGATTGTGGGCTAGGATTGAGCTGTGAAGAATGCTGTCTTGAGAGACACAGATGTAATCCTCTCCATCAGATAAAAGTGAGTGATGTTTACTTATCATAGTCAGTTCCTGCCTAACACATTTGCAAAAGCAGTGGAATGGTCAATATTTCCAAAGGGTCTCATTGCATCAGATGGGACTTGTGGTCCAACTAGGACATCAGGATGGCACCTTGTGTACCAATCCAGTACCAGGACCAGGCAAGTTCATCATCGTTCACACCAATGGCATCCACTGAGTGTCATTGAACTACTGTGGTTGCATAGCCTCAATTTTAACCATGGACTCTGTTCAGCACCAGAAGTGGGAGCAGCTCATGTGGTTCAAGTGGTTTCCAGGTATTCATTCACAGCTGAAAACAGCTGTCATGTTCCAAATGTTGGAACAGTTTCAGATGTTGACTCTTTGTGGCAAGCTATCTGCCTATGACTATTACAAGACCCTTGAGAAGCTTACCAGCAACACAGGAGTCAAAATACCTGTATGTACTAGTTGCATGAATTTTTATGTTTTGTGTGGCTGAATTTATACAGAACAGGTATCCCACTGTGCTCTGAGTCATCCAGCAATGGAGGAATCTCAGAATGCTCCGTTGAGGAGGCCGAGGGAATGACGGAGTGAGGAGCATAGAGGAGACTCAGCCTGGTGAACTGGCCGTTCAGTGTATCACATGTCCCAGACCTGGAGTCAATCTTCCTTCTGACTAGATTTTTGCTCCTGTTGAGTACAAGTGAGTTGCCCAAACTTTTGCAAAAGTGTTCACACATTTCTAATCTGCTTGCCCAAGGTTTATTTACTTTATGTTCTTGGCATTTGATGCTTGCTTCCGACTCAAACAGAAGAAAATATCCAGTTGGAAGAAGGACCCTAGCCTACAGGATAGTCAAGCATATTTTGTGGAACAGGAGCCTTATATGGATTGGGTGAAGAAGATGGCTGAACAGAAGGAGGTATGTGCCTTGTGGCTCTCAATTGTATTTCAGAATAACTAAGATGAGGATGCTTCCTGCAGATGTCAACTTGTACTGGGCTTGCTGCCCTAGATCATGCCAATACAAAATTCAACCAAGGCTATGATGAATCTGGAAAGGGAGCTGGCCTGTGTGCAAGACATGAGATGAACTTGCCAAATGGAATTGGAGCAACACAAATTGGTGAAAGGTTCATCACTCCATTACTTTTCAAAAAGCACCTTTATTTAATAATGGTTTTTTTTTTTTTTTGCTTTCAACCAGATATTCCAATATGGACTATATAGCAGCATCCATAATGCGTCACATTTCCATTTTGCTTTTCCTGGTCATCTCCTATGATATTGCTTGTCAATGGTCCAAAAATCTGATTGAGAGATTGAAGAAGTTATCACTGCTGGTTCGGTGGAATCTAATTGCTTACTTGGTTGTGTTTGTCATTCCAAAGCTCCATATCCTGGGTCATCTCCTCAAGTGCCAGGAGAAGTTCTCTTTAAACTACACACCAGGAGTTGGGCAGACAGACTCAGAAGGGATTGAATGGGTTTGGGCAGGGTTGGGTGGAGTTGCCACCAGTATTAAAGAGATGGGTCTGGGATCACACCATGACACATTGGAAGACCATCTTTGGCATTGGAATTGGTGCAAAATAGTTGGAATTGATAAGTCCACCTATCCTGCTTTTGATAAAGTTCTGAAGACCATTTTTAGGTACACTTTTGAAAAAGCGGCTGCTCAATGCAGTGTCTGAGTTTGATAAGCAATCAGCCTCATGGGTAGATTTCAATGAAAGGCAGAGGGAGTTTGCCCCAACCTGGAAGAAACTTGTTGATGACTATGAACTTAAGCTCACTGACAAGAATCCCTATGCCTTTGCCTATCAGGGTAAGTTATCTTTTCAGATGCTTTTTCAAAAGTCAGCTGTGATCACATTGTCATCAGCAGCTTTTGAAAAAGTTGGGTGGTTTACCACCACTGCTTTATCTAAAGTTACTAATTGTTTATTATGTTCCATGGGCAAGACACTGCAGAGTGTACATTTGGAGCTGGTAAAAGAGGCAGAGAAGATGGCAAAAGAGGACCTCAGGAAGGAGGAGGCACAGATTGATGGGGATGAAGTGCTTGAGGAACTGGATGGGACCAGTCCAGGGGAATTCATCTTTTTTGGACTTGAAATTGAGCATCAGCAGTATGTGATTAATTCAATTTCTTCTCATAAGTCTTTGTTGTTTCTCAACATTAGTTTACCAGGCTTCAGCTTCATCTAGACATCCAAAGAGTCTGAACACCCACCACAAAGCAATTGAGTGCATTGGTTGACCGACGAACCAAACTGCTCTGGCAAATCAAATGTTTCTGGGTGATGCAGCTTATATACACTCCAAAATCTCTCCAGTTACTTGCCACACATCCTTCATCAGATATCAATGCTGAAGACATCCCACTCTATCTCCCCTCAAATCTGAATCCTGAGGACAGTCCATCCAGGGTAGCCTCCATGGAAAGTCGGCTACGTGAAGGGCAGCTCAATGAGCACTTGAACCAGCTTCAGCTGGCACTACTGGTCAAGAAGAGGCTTCTTACCCATAAGAAGGTCAATGCCCATAACCAAGGAATGACAACCCATTCTTGAACTCTCATCAACTGTCAAGATGGAAAAATCAAATTTGCTGCTGGGATGTACAGGGCAGCTTGGAATGCTAGGTTGAGTATAGTTGGAGGCCAGGAACTAGTCGATTGGAATGAACTCCTAGATGAACACATTGTGTGTATGGAGGACCTACAGGATGAGGAGAAAAGAAGGGTAAAAGCTGCAAAGGGACAGAGGAAGCAGGCAGCTGAGAGGTTGCTTGCAGGGGAGAATCCAGTCTCAGGTGCCCAGGAGAAAACTAGGGAAGTGTCCTGGATATAGAGAGCAACAAGTCAAGGTGAACTTGAAACAGACAAAGATTTATACATTGGTGAGCTTTTCCATCACTTTTGCAAAAGACCCAAAGTTGGGCTTCTGTTCATTGGAGACTTTTGCAAATGCAGCTCAGAGGCACCCTACTCCTTGCCTTGCTTTTGAAAAAAAACCCAGGGCTGGCTTCTGTTCATTGGAGACTTTTGCAAATGGAGCTCTGATGCATCCTGCCTCTTCTTTCCTTGCCTTTGCAAAAGACTCAGTGCTAGTTTCTGTTCATCAGTGCTGATGCTCCCTACTTCTTTTCCCCTCGCTTTTGCAAATGCAGCTCTGATGCACCCTGACACTTCTTCCCTCGCTTTTGCAGGAGACACAGTACCAGGCTTCCATTCATTGGAGATTTTCAAATGAAGCTCCAATGCACCCTACTTCTTTTTCCCTCACTTTTGCAAATGCAGCTCTGATGCACCCTGTCTCTTCTTCCCTCACTTTTTCAATGGACTCAGTGGGATTGCATTCATTGGAGACTTTTGCAAATGTGGCTCTGATGCAACCTACCTCTTCCCTTGCTTTTGCAAAAGACCCAGTGCTGGGCTTTGTTGATCAGACATTTTTGCAAATGCAGCTCTGATGCACCCTGCCTCTTCTTCCCTCACTTTTGCAAATGCAGCGCCAATGCTCCCTACTTCCTTTTCCCTTGCTTTTGCAAAGGACCCAGTGCTGGGCTTTTGTTGAACAACACTTTTGCAAATGCAGCTCCGATGCAACCTACCTCTTCTTCCCTCACTTTTGCAAGAGACCCACTGCTGGGCTTTGTTGATCAGACACTTTTGCAAATGCATCTCTGATGCACCCTGTCTCTTCTTTCCTCACTTTTGCAATGGACTCAGTGGGAGTTTGTTCATCAGACACTTTTGCAAATGCAGCTCAGATGCAACCTACCTCTTCTTCTCTTGCTTTTGCAAAAGATCCAGTGCTGGGCTTTTTTGATCAGACATTTTTGCAAATGCAGCTCTGATGCATCCTGCTTCTTCTTCCCTCACTTTTGCAACAGACTCACTGCTGGGCTTGTGTTTGTCAGAGACTTTTGCAAATGCAGCTCCAATGCTCCCTACTTCTTTTTCCCTTGCTTTTGCAAATGCAACTCCATTGAACCCTTCCTCTTCTTCCCTCACCTTTGTAAAAGACCCAGTGCTAGTTTCTGTTCATTGGAGCCTAGCCTTTTGCAAATGCAGCTCTGATGCAACCTACCTCTTCTTCCCTCACTTTTGCAAAAGACCCACTGCTGGGCTTTGTTGATCAGACACTTTTGCAAATGCAGCTCTGATGCACCCTGCCTCTTCTTCCCTTGATTTTTCAAAATGCCTAGTCTTGGCCTTTGGTTCATCGGACACTTTTGCAAATGTAGCCCCCTCCCCCTTCCCTTTTACCATTACTTTTGCAAATGCTGAACTATTGGAAGTACTCACAAGTAGTTTTTTTTTAACTCCCAGGTCTTCAAATTGAATGGTGCAAAACATTATGTGAGGCTTAAAAGGTGGAGGGAGGAGATTCTGCTGTTGCAGGAGGAAATGAGAAGGACTCTGGAAACACTGAGATGGGAGGCAAACCAGTGGGAGGAGAGAGCAAAGATTGAGACCTTTGAGGGGGAGAGATGGGAAGGTTCTGCTGCATATGCCTATCAGCAGGCAGATATTTGTTGAGAGCTCGCCAACCAATTTGAGCAAGTGTGGCACTCTCCTGTGGTAACCCCTGCCAGAGACTACAAGCCTAACATTCACATTCTGTTTGATGACAGTGATGACAATGATGACAGTATGGAAGTGGACAATAGTGCTGGCAGTGGAGATGAAGAACTGGAGGAGCAGGAGGACACCACTATGCATGCATCCAATCACACAGACACTGATAGTGAGGACAAGGAGAGCCAAGAGGACCAGCTGCAGGAAACAGAGGAGGGCAAGCTCAATGAAGAGGATGAGGCTGAGGATGAGGAGGTCATGAATGTTGAGGATGAGGAGGTCATGAATGTTGAAGATGATTATATGGAGGACGAAGCAAGCCTGTCCTTGAAGGAGATGCTAGCAGCTGTGGAGGAGTCCCAGCTATAGTTCGGTTTTGTGGTTATCCAGAGCTTTAGACAAGGGGTACCCAGAATTTGAACCCGTTACATCAGGTCGAAATGTTTTTTAAGCCATCGGTTGCGAGACCGACCGACTGACCAGCTGACTAAGCTACCATATATGGAAGGTAGGTCGTGCGGGTGTATGCGCCATCCTTTCTCTGTATCACTGGTGTTGCAGACTACACAGTGAGGCCACTCACACACGCCAAAGGGCTCTATGAGGCTCTATCACTGTTAATACTACACTAATCTGCACTTCTATACACCTCAAATATGCACAAGCTGCCTTCCTGCCATATCTTCAAGCTCCAATATTGTTTAAGCACCTCACTGTCAAGTTAGTCACTTTCTGGTGCACTTTGCACGTGACGTGTTACATGCCAGAACATAGTACTCACCTCATTAGCTATTGCAGCAACACGCTGAGGGATGAAGCTAGTGATGAGGTAGACGATGAAAGGTTCCACTGGGTATTTGATTTTTCTAGTGTATGACACATTTATGTTTACTTTTTACACTGTAATGGTATGATAAACCTTGTATATTGGTTCTAAAAGCCACTGAGGGCATTCTTGGACAGTTTTGAGTGATTTGAAGTAGCAGAGAACTGCGAAACCTGAATAGAAAAATATGGTATAAATTTTTTTTAAGACCCCACCGGAGACACCGACCGACCGAGCCTATGTAACAGATTCATGCCCCGGTTACCCCTTGGCTTTAGATAAAGTTGTCAGATCTGTCTTTGTTTTATATGTCTTCAAACTGTTGGGACCTTTTGCAAAAGTCACTCAAAAATATGGTCCAGCTGAGGTGCCAACAAGCTGCCAGTGCTGCTCGCCTAATTAATGCCAAAATATTGATTTAATGGTCACCTGGCCTTGGTATTACCATATTTGGAAGGAACCACATGGCCTGAAGACCTGCTCAAAATTCACCAGAACTTTTGCAAAGCACGTTCGGTGATATTTTCCAGACTTTTCCAAAAGTATTACCACATCTGGTGATATCCAAGTCCCTTGTTGTGCTACGGATTGGTTTTTGCATCTGTGAGTCCTCACTTCTTTCAATATGTGTCATAAACTGAAACATTTTGTTTTCAGTGTTTAAGATTTCGAATGTACACGTCGAAATCAAAAGGCTGGCTCTAGCTTTGCCTTTATTGGCTAATCTCCATGAATTGGAGACGTATACATGGCAATTGGCTCCTCAACCAGTTCCCTTTGTCAGAGCCACTAGCCTCTTATACTCTGCATTTACAGTTGAGAAATTCATTATTGGGATTTATATGAGTCAACCTTTTTGCGATGAAGTCGTGTACCCTGTCAGGCATTCAAGTTTTTTCGACAACATTCTCATACCCCATCATGCTCCTTTTACCAGTGATGGTTTTGGTTATGAGGACCTGTTCAGGCCTAAATTCAACAACAGGGTGGCAGATGCTTTTCTCTGTGTACAAGAAAACGGCAGACGGCTCCATAAAGTTGTCCTGTGCATTTTGGAGGCATACATTCCCAAGGAGTTGATTGATGTGGTTGTGAAAAATCGTCTTCCTTGGATTATGGATTTGGGCTGTTTCGAGGTTGCTACTGTTACTGAGGAGAGGCTGAAAGAGTGGATCACTGGTCAAATATGACATCCCTAGGATTCGATGTATCCAATGTTAACAAATGTGCCAGTCCTGCTTCATTCATTATGCTACCCTTTCCCATTTGAATAGACATGACTACTATATGTAGTAATTGATATCTTCTTGTTGATAGAATTCACTTATGTGTCACCACAGAAATTGATGGAGTGGCAAAATATACCCTGATTTGCAATACTCAGGCAACACTTCAACAAAATATTGCCCTGTTTCAGAAGCAACCAATATTTTGACATATATTGGTAAGTTTTTCGATATTTTACTCTGCCAATTTTTGTGGTGGTTGTCCTTAAAGCAACTCGTACTTTTAAGGAAATTTGATCTCTGCTCAAAATGGAAGTTGCCCACGCAGGTCATGAATATTTTTGGTGAATTTTTAATTCAGTGTGCTTCATGCCATTTCCTCCATCAAATTTTTGGATGAACACAGTGGAATTTTCTTGTGAGATGCCAGTGGCTGGATGTCACCAGGTGTTTTCCATGTCATAGTATTGTGTCAGCATGTATCTGCAAGTATGTGTGCCTTTGATACCTTAACCTCAGCTATGTTGATTGAAGTACTATGCCTTCACCTATGCAACGTGAAAGCAATGTGATAGCTGTGATCACTCTGGTTTGCAAAATGTATAACATCTGTATAGGCATAATCCACCTTCTTGCCTTTCATTTGCTCTTGTTTGCCTCCCCTAATATTTGATACATATGTGCCTGTTTACTGTTCATATCGCCATCTTGTACTTTGATATTTAACATGTTAACATATTGCAACTGCATTATATTATAAGTACAGTTTACCCTATTCACAGTATCTGTTTATGAATGTACTAATAAGATGATGAAGGCTATATATGGGGCACATGTGTATAGGGACTAGAATTGGAAGGTTTGGAAGAAGTAGCATGTGTAAAAGGATTGGAAGGAGTAGCACTTGGTATTGGGAGGTGGTAGGTTACTTGATCTGTCCTTGTTTTCTTCCTATGAGTGCCTCTCTCATTTCTCTCCCTTGCCAACGAATCTTGCATGTAGGAATAAAATTTTGTTCTTCTTCGTACCAAAGGTGTCATGTTGTTTCCTTCATTCTTTTCAGGGCAAGTTGGAATTGTCGCTCTGTGGGGGTAGCATACTTTCTATCCAATGAAATCAACCTATCTTATACTAGTCTTTACGCTACCATAGCTTGCCCTTAAGTTGATAATGATTCTAGACGGCAGGTTACAATTCATCCTATAGAGTGTGTGTTTCAACCAATGGCTAATTTCCAAGATCGGCCAGTCATAGCATAATATTTGGTCTATAACAGCCTTGTCTCTAGTCCAATCGTAGCATGATTTCTAGGATCTGTGAGGTGATTTTCAAAGCTATGATAGCTTTCAATAAAAGAACTAATCTGAGCCTTACAGGGCTCGCTTTTCATTGGGAAGCTATTACAACTATAGAAATTAAAAGAGAGAATACAATAAAGCAGGATGACATGCATTTTTTTAAATAGAAAGAAAGACGTTGACAACATGATGGACATGCATTGGCAGCTCTCACTCTTCCTCTGACTCAGACTCCGTCCATTGCTCCACATCGCTAGTAACATTACTAGCAGGCTGCTTTCCCTTCCAATGTCCTGGCTCTGGCTCTGGCTCATCCTGTTTGTCCTCTTCGACGTCCTCTTCATCCTCATTACCCTCATTGCCCTCGTTGCCTCGAGCTCTTGGTCCTCATCATTAGAGTCATGGACATCTGGATCACGTCTAAGGTGTTTTCTCGAGTGGTTGATAGCAGAAGATTTGTGTTTGCCAGTGCTGGGATTGCTGGAGGTGGGTTTTAGGCAGCGGGTAGAATGATCACGTTTGGTGGCATTGGTTTTGAGATAGTCGTACTTTGCTGGAGGGGTCGCAGTACCAGCGTTGTAGTGTTTTTGACACTAGTTACTGAGAAATTGCTGGATGATGGCAACTGTGGCCCAGTCAGCAATGAAGTTCTTGAGAATAGGGTGCTGGTTGCGCATCTGATTAATCTGTAAGTTTCTGCAAGTATCTCATGAGCTGCTGAGGACTCACTGCTTCTTGATATGTTGCTGGTTCCAGGGTGCCATCACATCTATCCCACTCATGTAGAAGAACTGATGAGCACTAGCCTGGTGTACAATTGTAATGTCAGCACATAGCATGCAGGTGAGTAAACCAAACTCATAACAATAGCATTATACTTTCTCTTCTCACTGCCATCTAACTTCATCTCCTTACAGATACTCCAATTAGAACCTGAAGGGTGAGGGATCTGCTGCTGAGAGGCCTGGTTTTTCACCAAGCTTCCATTGAAGCTCGGTGTTGGCAGCTTGTGCATCTGTGAGTTGTGCTGGACAAGAAAGGTATGTCATATTTTTGAGTTTGCGGCCCTACAATTGATAGAACGACTCACCTTGTAAGTTAGCCACTAGGTCACTCTCACCATTCTGCAGGTTGTCCTCCTTTTCACTGTTCCCATCAGTCATTTCTACATTGTCTTCATTCCCATCTGCTGATTGCAAAGGTTCACTGGCCTGTAGATTTGTGTCATCCTCAGGTGTACGAGAAGTGGAAGAGCTAGAGGACCATTGCATAGGGGCAACAGTATTGTTTTCCTTGTGACGAGGTGCTCCACTGGTTGTCTCAGTACTGGTGTTGTCGTTTTCACCATCGTCTTCGAGGTTCTTTCTTTGACTGTGGCATCGACGATAGCTTGTTGACTGTGGTTCTTTGGAGGCATCTACCACAGCATGAGAATATGGTGAGTGTCTTTTCATGACCCTGGGTAGTATCAGTTTACTACTTTGCAACTCATTCCAATTTTTCAGCAGTTCTTCATAGCTTGGCTGCTCTGGGTTAGAGTTGCATTTCCTCCAGTACCTAGTGGTGTCTGATTTTTGTTTTTGGTGCTTTGGTTATTGGCGGGTTTGCTATTCTCTTTAGGTGCAGTCTTCTTTGCTGGTCCAGTTTTTCTGGATTTGTTCGGAGCTGCCTTTGTAGGTGTAGGTGTTGTAATACTAATGCTTGGGTGGCTGGTCTAGGAGTGTTGGAAATGGAAGATGGGTAGCTGCACCACCAGTATGTGGTGCCATGGTGGTGAGGATTCGTTTGACCGTGACGATGCGACATTGCACTGGGTTGCAGGAGAATTTTTTTATCATGTGATTTGCTTTTGTTCTCTCTCAAGTTCATTGTATCCCTACCTCTCTTGTACAGACTCTCTCTCAGTATGTCTCGCTCCGCAAAAAAAGTGGTGTGAGCATTGCCAACAATACATTAGCCAACAACGTGCAACTGAACACCGGACATTTCTATTCAATCCATACACCACTGCTTCTCTTGCCAATGCCTCTAGTAGCACTGCACCTGAAGCTACTGGGAATCATGGAGCTGCTTACAAGTTTTGGAGTGAACCCTGGACCACCAGGAAGCTTTTGTACCAGAAAACAGCCATTTGCCTTACCCAGCTCGACTCCAAAATATCGTGCACATGGGTTGAAGATGTAGATGACGAGGATAGCTTAATGGATAGGATGACTGGACTGCAAGGGAGCTAGATGACAAGGGGGAGGTGACAGTGAAGAGGACAAAGAAGACTTTGATTGGGATGGATTTGTGAGGAGGTATTGCGTTGCAAATGGAAACCTCTCAGCTGAAGACCAGTTAGGAGCAGCTTTCGAGCAGGAGGATTCAGCAGGTATGTTTATATTGACAATATCATGATCTTTCACATCTCACATATGCCTGTAGCTACATTGGCTGAATATGACCTGGCCATCTGTCATGCCTTTGCATACAAGCTCACGACTCACCAATGGACTGTGCATTTGCCAAAATGCCCTATGCATTCCCTCTGAACATCCTTCTGAGCTCCCTTTACCTAAACTCAATGGAATACACTCATGGGTAACTGCACTCTCTGGTATAGAGCCCTGTCTTTCTGACTGCTGTCCCAACTCCTGCTGTGCATACACTGGCTGTCACACTGATCTTGACACTTGTCCGTATTGCTGTGAGAAGAGGTTTTCAGGCCAATGGCAAACCAAGGAAGCAATTCACATATATTCCCCTCATTCCCTGGCTCCAAGCCTTCACTCAAAGTACCGAAATGGCCAAAAAGATGCAGTACCAAGCCAGAGAGCACAAGCACAAGGCCAGTCATCTTAACAACATTTTTGATGGTGCTACCTACCAAAAACTCTGTCATCGTCATGTCCATGCTGACCTGCCTACCACTTCTACACAAGTATTTTGAGGACAAACATGCAACTGCACTCTTGGGCTCTCAACTGATGGTTTTGCACTGCATAAACGTTGAAAAAAAAACAGCTTGGCCTCTCATTATTTTCAACTACAATCTCCCTCCTGATATTCGCTTCCACATCAAACACATCCTCTCTCTAGGCGTCATACCAGGCCCTAAAAAGCCTCATGATATCGACTCTTTCCTTTGGCCTCTTCTAGAAGAACTCTCCCTCCTTGCTCATGGAGTCTGTGCTTACGATGTCCTCAACAACATCATTTTTTCGTTGCGAGCGTACCTCATTACTGTCTTTGGAGATATCCCAGCTGTTTCAATGCTGATGCATATGAAAGGGCATAATGCGAAATCACTGTGTTGCATGTGCTCTATTTCTGGAGTTGCTGGGCCTGACTCTAGAACTCACTACGTTCCTCTGAACTGTGAATGGGTTGACAATGGCGATGACATCATTCACATTT
>JAACJM010000498.1:0-21737 GCA_013368315.1 Tetrapyrgos nigripes
GCCTTATAACATTTCCCACTCTGACCTCGCTCACTTCCTTTGTTCGTCCTCCAAGGTGCAAGTATCACAATGGACCAAGGAGAAGAAAGAAGCAGAGAAGAAGTTCCTCAGAGAGTATGGGGAAGATTTCGTAGGGCTCTGTCTTCTAGAGGCTGTACAACCTTGGAGTTTCCGCATTGACCTGTTGGATTCCTCACACCGCATGTCATAGTGGGTCGTCGTTTCTGTGACAGACTTCATCAAAGGCCTGGTAAGCCTTCCCAGTCCTCTTTTCATCCTACGTCTCTTGCTGATACCTGACCCTAGTTTAACAAAAACATCAACCAATTTCCGTTAGCCCATGCGCTTTGATGTGTGTTGCCTTCGACGGCGGGATGAACTCAGCTTTGTCAACACTCCTGAGGAAATTGTCATCCAGCCTGCTAGTGAGTCAACTTTTTTTGTCATGTGTCTCGCCAGTGTGCTAATAGGATTATTCGTGATTTTATTTAGGTCGATTATTTGCTCCGAGGATAAAGAAAGCAAGTAACTTTCCTAATAATCATCTCACTGAAGTGCTAGGCAAACGAAGGCACTCTCTGACAGAATGAAAATACTCGGAGAAGAGCTCGCACGTGTAGTATGTTGCATTCTACTCTACCCATCTTTTTTTTCAATCAACTCTTCGTCCCTTCCTTCCCTTCCCGTCAACAGTGAAAGAAATTCCGTGGTTATCCCTGGTACTACTAGTACCTCTGAGGCCACGAGAGTGTACCAATCCGAGAATTGCTACTGGCTGTTTTCTCGAGATTATTGAGCAGCATGAATTCCATTCCGGCTGTACGTCTCCGTTGATGATTCTACGTTAGCGGTATGTGATAGGTCTGGTTTCCATATCCTTTTATTTTGTCTTATTTTATCCCTCTTTTTTCTTCCTTGGTATAACCTGTCTGTCCTCACTCAGTACATTACTCATCGTTTGGGTTATTAGGAGAAATGCAATTATATTACGAGGGCCGAAAGGCATGACACCTGATTGGCAGAGCAGCTTGCAGAGTAGAAGGAAGGGTTCCTTGGATGATAATGTAAACATCTGGAAAGCGTTCAGCGTCGACAGTCGCACTGTATCCTAAGACTGTGGACGCCACTGAGAGATGTAACTAAGAGTAGGCTGATAATAGTACGCTTCTATTGTTGAAAATTCGAGATTATGCAGCTTCTACGTATACATGAAAATTTCCTTGACCAACACCGGGATATACGCGATACAGATTCCAAACTCGTATGTCTATGATAAGAACTTGGAGAAATTGTTCGCGTTTCCGGCAAGCTGCTTGGCGCAAGACTCTGCTGATTTGGCTGTAAGAAATTCTAGCAAAGGAAAATGAAAGAATGAGAGGAATGAACGCAAAAAGAAATACGAGGACATACCATAGACTGCGAGGTAAATAGGCATCTTCTGCGCCACAGGACCCTCGGGGACACCCTGCCCCATCTTGAGAGAGTCTATCCCTCTAAACGTCCTCGTCCTCACCATCCTTGTCTTCTTTAACTCCGTCACACTCGTTTCCACCCACTCTCTTGCAACCTTTTCCCTCTCTGCATCTCCATCCCAAGTTATCCCGTGCATCACCAGATACCTCGCAGGATTCTCATACCTTAATGAGGAGGCCAGAGAAGACTCGCCCAACTCTGTTGGTATATGTTTCACAGGTACACCTGTCGAGTACCTCAAGCCTCTTGATCAGGGCAGCTTCAAGCGCGAGGAGAACGGTTTGTGTGTAGACGGGTGTAGGATTCATGTGAGAAGGTATTCGTATTGTCTATTTCACACAGAGCGACCCATAACGGAGTAGTGGGCATCGGAGAGGAAAGATTTGACTCGGAGGTGGTAGACTCCAAGCGGGACATGTCCGTTGTAAGTTGTTGTACCAGTACTATCTAGATTTGTGTTTCCAGCAACATGGTGAACGTAGGACTCTGCGGCTTCCAGAGTAAGGAATTCTAGCAGCGAGAAACTGATAAATAAGCAAAATGAACGCAATGAAGAAATACGAAAACGTACCGTGGACTGCGAAGTAAATAGACACCCTCTGAGCTCCAGGACCCTCAGGGATACCCAGCCCCGTCTTGAGAGAGTCTATCACGTTAAACGTCTTCATCCTCACCCATCCCTCCGTCTTCTTTAACTACGTCACACTCACTTCCACCCCACTCTCTCGCAGCCTTTTCCCTCTCTACATCTCCATCCCATGTTCTCTCATGCGTCATCAGGTACTTCATTGGATTTCCAGACCATAACGAGGAGGTCAGAGAAGACTCGCCCGAGTCTGTATGTACTTCACAGGTACGCCTGTCAAGTATCTCCAGCCTCTTGACTAATGCAGCTTCTCGAGGACAACGATTGGCACGTAGACGGGTGTAGGACACATGTGAGAAAGTAGAGGTGTCGCCAATGTCATAGAGAGCGACCCATGAAGGAGTGTAGCAAAGTATCGGACACCAGAAAGGAAAGATTTGAGCTGGTGAAGCCGTTGAAGTGGGACGTGTTCACTGTTATACCAGTCTAGAGAGAAAACATTTAGACGTTTGACCCAGGTAAGAAAAGGCGACAGACATACCTTATAATTCGTCCAAATGCACGTCTTCGCCGGCTCAAAATGAACGATGAAGGATCCAGGAATGCTGAGGTGGTGGTAGCATTGAAAAGCAGAAATGATGTTCCAGTCCGTATTCCGCAATGTGTTTTTGCTTCTCAGCGTCCATCCTGTCCGGGTGACGGGTCTTTTAGAACATAATCCCTCTTTCCCGTTATCGGTTGTCTTGGTGTTGTTAGAGGCTGTGGTGGCCCCAGGACAGCTGGAGCCAGAGCCAGAGCTTGACGATTCCACCTCTATATCTGAGCCCGTCGTAAAAGATGAGCATGTAGGCCTCTGTCGTTGGGTCTGCAGTTGCGACAGAAGGCATCGACGCCGACACGTCCCATCCGAGTCTCTCAAAGCCAACGGGCATAGTTTGGGAACAGTTCCACAATAGGACTGGGTATCCATGTATGTGTCCAGTAGGGGGTGGGTGATGGGGGTAGGTGTATCAGAATGTGGGATGCATTATGGGTAGGTGACAGGGAGTAGGTGTATCTGGAAGGGGTAACGGGAAGGATGGCGGGATGGCGAGATGGGGAAAGAGCAAAGAGAAGCGAGTCAGTTATCAGCATTGAGTGGACAGCAAAGAGAGAAAATGCGAAACCATGAACTGAAGAGAGAAAGAGAAAGCAACCAAGAAGACGAAGAGAGGGACTTTGGGCCCCAGGGGGAAAGAAGAGGGTGGGAGGAGGGAAAGGGAAAAGGTGTAAAGAAAAGGAGAAGACACGTACGTCTTAGCTGCCAACCTCGTATATTTCTTTGCTTCAGAGTAGCCCACTAAACACTACCCGTCCTCCCCCTCTGGGGGACACACCAAACCCACTCGCATCACCACTCATCTTCTTCTTCTTGGATCCTGGCGTAGCGGTAAGACTATCAGACCAAAGCGCGATTTTCTCCGACCTCTCATTCTTCGACACAGTCAACCACACGGCGTTCCACTCCTTCGGTAACTGAGTCGAAATAGTAAAGAGGCTGGGTAGTGTAGAGAGCCCTTGGGAGAGGAGAGTAACAGGGCTAGGAGAGGTCGAGGATGTCGGTGAAGGAGGGCAGGAAGATTAGCCATCTGAATAGGATTGACGTCAGGGGGACCCCACGCTTCCGGAGTGAGTAATTCTAGCAACGAAAAACAGATAAGCAACCCGATTGAGCGCAATGAAGAAACACGAAGACATACCATAGACCGCGAAGTAAATGGGCACCTTCTGAGCTTCATGATCTTCAGGGATATCCAATCCCATCTATCACTTTAAACGTCCTCGTTCTCACCCATCTCTCTATCTTCTTGAACTCCGTCATACTCGTTTCCACCCACTCTCTCGCAACCTTTTACCTCTCTGCATCTCCATCCCACGTTATCCCATGCATCACCAGATACCTAGTAGGATTCTTGGACCTTAACGAGGAGGCCAGCGAAGAGTAAAGACTCGCCCAACTCTGTCGGTATATGTTTCACAGGTACGCCTGTCAAGTATCTCGAGTCTCTTGACCGGGGGAGCTTCGCGAGGAGAACGGTTTGGCATTTACGTGTAGACGAGTGTAGGGTTCATGTGAGAAGGTATTTGTGTCGTCTATGTCACATAGAGCAACCCATGAAGGAGTTTCGGAGGCGGAAGCAGAGTATCGGGTGTCGGAGAGGAAGGATTTGAGGTGGTGAAGTCGAAGTGGGACGTGTTCATTGTTGTACCAGTCCAGATTCGTGTTTCCAGCAACATGCTGAGTGTAGGACTCTGCAGCTTCTGGAGGAAGGAATTCTAGCAAAATGGTTAAATAAGCAAAATGAACGCAATGAAGAAATACGAAAACGTACCATGAACCGCGAAGTCTTTGGACACCTTCTGAGCCTCAGGACCCTCAGGGATACCCAGCCCCATCTTGAGAGTGATGTAATCACTTTGAAAGTCCTCGTCCTCACCCATCCCTCCGACTTCTTTAACCCCGTCACACTCGTTTCCGTCCAGTCTCGCAACCTTTTCCCTCTCCATCTCCACCCCATGTTATCCCATGCGTCACCAGGTATTTCGTTGGATTCTCTGACTTCAACAAAGATGGAAGAGAAGACTCGTCCGAGTTTGTATGACCTTCAGAGGTACGCCTGTCGAGTGTCTCAAGCCTCTTGACTAATGCAGCCTCACGAGAACGGTTTGCGCGTAGACCGGTGTAGGGCTCATGCGAGAAGGTAGAAATGTCGTCTGTATTGTAGAAATCGACCCATGAAGGAGTTTGGGAGTCAGAATCGGAGTATCGTGCACCGGAGAGGAAGGATTTGAGGTAGTGAAGTCGAAGTGGGACGTCTTCGTTGTTGTACCAGCCTAGAAAGGAAACCTTTAGACATTTGACCCGGGTAAGAGAAAGCAAGAGAAACAAAAAAGAAATACCTAGAAATCCATCCAAAGACACTTCTTTGCCCGCTCAGAGTAGACAATGCGGAATCCAGGAGCCATGCTTCCGAAGCCTTCTATGTGGTATTCCGGGTAAGAGGCGAAACCTGCAATGCCCAAACTTGTCCCTCCCTGCTCTGATTCCTCCATGGAGCACTTGTCGGTCAGCTCAGCATTTTTATTGGTAGTAGTGGCGGCTGTAGGACACCTAGAGCCAGACGACAGAGAGCGAGAACCCCCCTCCACATCTAGATGGAGATGCAGACGCATTTCTAGCAGTAGCCATAGCAGCTGACCAGACGAAGTACCCGCCGAGATCTAGGCAGTAGAACTGACTGTGACGACGGAAGACAGCGATGCCGACACACCAAGCCCTAGTCTCCCAGACTGGCAAACCCGACGGCTATGGTTTGAGAACGGTATTCATAGGATGGGGCTGTGTTTCCAATAGTAATGGTAGTGTGCGTGCGGTTAGGAGTATAGGTGGGGATATGAGGTATGGGGGTATGGGGGTAGGAGTACGGAGAGTCGGAATCAGGATGCGGTTCGGGGAATCGGGAGGTGGACGCTACGAGGTAGGCGCAACAGGAAGGAAAGATGGAATGGACAGTGGGGAAAAACTAAGTCAGTTATCGGTATCCAGTGCGCAGCAAAGAGAGAAAATGCAAAATAGTGAACCCAAGAGGGAGAGAGAAAGCAGCCAATAAGACGAAGAGAGGGACTTTGGGCTCCGGGGGGAAAGAAAGGAGGGGGAAAAAGGGGGGGGAAGAGTGTAAAAATGTGAAGAAATGAAGGAGAAGACACGTACGTCCCAGCCTTAGATATTTCTTCGCTTCGGACATATATAGACCACTGGACACCACCCCTCCTACCCCTCTTGAGGACGCACCAAACCCACTCGCACCACTACTTATCCTCCTGGATCCCGCTGCAGACGAAGGCGAGCAGAGACCCAAGTACGCTTTTCTTCAACCTCTCAGTCAACAACACTTCATTCCATACTGTTGGTAACTGAAAATAACGGAGGTTGGGTAGTGTAGAAACCCCTTGGGAGAGGAGAGTAGCGGGGCCAGGAGAGGTCAGGGATGTTGGTGAAAGAAGGGCAGGGAGGTTAGCTGTTTGAATGGGATTAGGATTGACGTTGGCGTTGAGAGTGGGGGCAAGGGTGAGTGCAGGGAACAACATGCCGAGTGTATAGAAGGGAGCGGTCCGTATTCCTCTGACTAATCAGTCGCTTTCTTTGGTCCAGACCATCGCTGCAGTACTTGTGTTGTCCTGAATCAAGCGCGTTTGTGACAACATGGTCTTTGCTGCCTGTTATAAACTCTACTCAAGGGTTGGAGAAGATCCAGTCGTTCCTTTCGTACTCTTTTCGGAAGGCAAATTGGAGACGGCTCATAAGACGTGGATTGCCCTCGTACTACGTCTGCCTCTGGCCTCTACGTCCCCCTGATAGTTGTAGTGCTACGGCTAACATGGCATCGAATTCTCTGTTCCTTTATCCCTGGACTTCATTCATGTCCTTTCAACAAACCATACACACAACAACCAACCAGTCTACTCACTCTTCTCCCTCTCTAGGAAGAAACGCATATGATGGACCTGGACATATCAAAATTACATCGAAATGGCAAGGAGCTGTACAGTGTCACTGAGCACAGTGAGTAATACCTCAGTACTAAATCCTTCATCCCTTCCGCTTTCTTTTCGTCCCATCGTCGAGTCCCAGATATATTTATACATCATTCATTTTATCACTCCTCTACATGTCGTATATCGCTTGGCATCCTTACTGGAGAACATACTGTGTAGCACGGAAGATTTGATGGCCAAATCACTCATCACGTCTAGCTGTGCTTGAACGCGTACTGGGTGGGGGGACTTTTTACAAGACATAAGCGTAGCATGTAACGTACTGTCGCCTAGCGTCATAGGGCTGATAATAATATATTATTTTGCGTATCCACCCTGTCAATCAAGTTCAGTCCTCCACATCAAAGGATGTGTCTATTGTTCTTCGTCTTTCGTCCCACATTTTACATCGCTTTTTATTATTCTACTTGTTGCTTTCTACCTCCAAAACGCTCACTAATCTTCCTTCGTCCTTTCACACCCAACTTCCTTGACAGCTACTTGATATCCAGCTCTTCACTCTACCTGACACATCTCTCCTCGCATACACTACTTCCTCCCCATTTATCCAAATTACCATCAACACCCGTTACCTTCAACCCTAACAATTCACATGTCTGTTCCCGCCTATGTGGCGATACTCTCCTTCTCACACCTTCTACACCTTTACATCCGAACCCACGTACTATCTGGAGAACCACTCGAGGAGCTAAGCAGGAAGACAGAGGGTAGACCAGCGTGTTCAAGTTGGATGTAGACGGGGATTTTCTTAAGAAATCATCGTCTTCGTCATTGTCTTCAGCAGCAGGGGTAGAAGAAAAAGATGTGGAGGTACTAGAAGTTGGTGTAGAACACAATGAAGCCCCAACATCAGGAGGAAGAGCCCATGCTATCAATTTCTACACCAATGAATTACAGCTTGCATCTTTATCTTCATCTGGGCCTTCTATGGGCATAGGCAGATATCAACACCATCTCCGAACTTACACTCAGCGAAACTAAAGTTGGAGAAGAAGGCGCTGTATACATCCTCCTTTCAGAGAATTCTGATACCGCTTTGCTTGGGTCCCTACCGGATGGATTACCTAGACGAGGTTAAAGTGTGTGTATTGTCGAATGGGACGGGCGGGGACAGGTGGAGTTAAAGAGATTGTTGGTTGGCCCGAGCATGGAACTGGGGCATTGGGAGCCAGTATGGCTTTCAAACACGTAAAAAGAAAAGGAAAGAATGATGGCAGGAAGTCATGCTGTATGGTTGGATTAGCTATTGAAATATGTAAGTATGTACAAAAGAGTTAGCTAGGTGATACCAATGAAGGTATCTATGTAGCAATGCAAGGTAATAGATTAATCAATCTATCATGGCAGTCATTGGATGCTGCAGCAGAATTTGGTCGAGATAAATGTCCATGCTTAGGAACTTCAATAGAATCTTTGAAACTCTCAAACAAAACCTTACTTACCATGGTACAAGTATCTCAGAGACATGTGGACTTTTTTTATAAATATGATTTTTCTTATTGAACTGGACATAGGCAACAAAATTCTGGATATACAGATTTTGTGATATTTACTCATTTGATAAATGGAATTTCTGAACAGATGAAGGGAACAGATATAAGATGTTGGTTTCCAAGCTAAAATTTTTCAAAAGAAAAGGCAGCATTCCTGATGTTTTTGTGTGAAATTGATCAAATGAAAGTTGTCGTAGCATAGAGATACCAATCAAGTTGAAAGTGAGAAAAAAAAAAAAAAGAAGACAAAGCCAGATATATATAATTGTACTGAACACTCAATCCTCATCCGCAGGATTATCATTCCAAACAGAGATCCAGTTTTCACCACAAACAAATTTGCTCCAGTCAACTTTAACTGCAAAATTTTCAGCATCTGCAGGAATAGTGCCAACCTGCCTCAAATCACTGAAATCCAGGTCTGAGATGAGGTGGGATCCATAAAATTAACTTTTGCTCAGGTTCAGCAGTACATAACCAACCCTGAGCATTAATGGAGCATGATTGATTTTCTTGATTATACTGGGAGATTGAGTTGGAATGAGGTTTGGATTGGTAGGATCAATATTCCATATCCTTACTGTCTTTGTCCCAGGACCCTGAAACCACATGTCTACCATCTGGTGAGAAGGCCACTGACTGCACCGAAATTGTGTGGCCTTTCAGAGGCTCTCCAATCTGCTGGCAAGTCTGCATATCCCATATTCTGATAGTGCTGTCATCAGATCCTGACACCACATGTCTTCCATCTGGTGAGAAGGCCACTGACCTGCACCGAATATGTGTGGCCTTCCAGATACTCTCCAACCTGCTGGCAGTCTGCATATCCCATATTCTGATAGTCATGTCAGCAGATCCTGACACCACATGTCTGCCATCTGGTGAGAAGGCTACTGAATAAACTCATATCTGTTGGCCTTCCAGAGGCTTTCCAACCTGCTGGCAAGTCTGCATATCCCATATTCTGATAGTCCTGTCACCAGATCCTGAGACCACATGTCTGCCATCTGGTGAGAAGGCCACTGAGCCACATCTGACTGTGTGGCCTTCCAGAGGCTTTCCAACCTGCTTGCAAGTCTGCATATCCCATATTCTGATAGTCCTATCACGAGATCCTGACACTCACATGTCTGCCATCTGGTGAGAAGGCCACTGAGTTAATCTCATCTGTATGGCCTTTTAGAGGCTTTCCAACCTGCTGGAAAATCTGCATATCCCATATTCTGATAGTGCTGTCACCAGATCCTGACACCACATGTCTGCCATCTGGTGAGAAGGCCACTGACCACACTCTTTTTGTGTGGCCTCCCAGAGGCTTTCCAACCTGCTGGCAAGTCTGCATATCCCATATTCTGATAGTGCAGTCATCAGATCCTGACACCACATGTCTGCCATCTGATGAGAAGGCCACTGAGTTAATGGCACGTGTATGGTTGGAGAGCTGCTGAGGCTCCTCAAACTGCTGGAAAGTCTGGATATCCCATATTCTGATAGTGCAGTCATCAGATCCTGACACCACATGTCTGCCATCTGGTGAAAAGGCCACTGACCAAACCTGACTTGTGTGGCCTTTCAGAGGCTTTCTAACTTGCTTGCAAGTCTGTATATCCCATATTCTGATAGTCATGTCAGCAGATCCTGACACCACATGTCTGCCATCTGGTGAGAAGGCCACTGACCTCACCTGATCTGTGTGGCCTTCCAGAGGCTCTCCAACCTGCTGGCAAGTTTGCATATCCCATATTCTGACAGTTCTGTCACGCAGATCCTGACACCACATGTTTGCCATCTGGTGAGAAGGTCACTGACCTCACCGTATTTGTGTGGCCTTCCAGATAGCTTCTCTAAACTGGTGTCCTGTTTGGCACATCCCAAATCCTTACAGTATTATCCGAAGATCCTGACACTACATGTCTGCCATCCAGTGAGTAGGCCACTGACTGCACCCATTTTGTATGGCCTTTCATAGGCTCTCCAATTGTTGTCCTGTTTGGACATCCCAATCTGATAGTGTTATCATCTGATCCTGATACCACATGTCTGCCATCTGGTGAGAAGGCTACTGATTCACTCCATTTTTGTGGCCTTCCAGAGACTCTCCAACCTGCTGGCCAGTCTGTATATCCCATATTCTGATAGTGTAGTCAGCAGCTCTTGACACTACATGTCTCCATCTGGTGAGAAGGCCACTGACCATACTTCTTGTGTGGCCTTCCAGAGGCTCTCCCAATTGTTGTCCTGTTTGGACATCCCAAATCCTTACAATGCAATCATCAGATCCAGACACCATATATTTTCCATCTGGTGAATATGCCACACTGTTCACCTCACTTGTTGTTGATATAGTCATTGGCAGATTGATCCATTTATGTCCTTCAATTTTGATAACATTTCCAATATATTTTGTGAGGCTTTTCACTGTTGTAGATCTGAGTGCCATCATTGGCAATATTGAAAGATAGAGATGTGGTGTACTTTCAGACAGAACACTTCCAAAATTGTCCACTATCCAATGAATATCTTCTGCTGATGTCTCTAGATCTTGTTCTTTTTTCAAACTTGAGTAAATTTTATTTTCAGTAGCTTGACAGACTTACCTTTTGAGTTTTTGCCCATTCTCCCACATGATCTAGACATTTCTTTAGAGAAAAGGAATGTCCCATTACACTCATACACTCCATCCAAAAAACCATCCATTTGCTTCCCATAAAATCTGTAACAATTGATAGGATTGTGTTTCCTCTCCCTTCAACTTTAACTTTTCTCATATGTTTAGTCCAACTCAAACAGCTATATCTCAACTCAGATGGGATATACATATTTATTCTATCCTCTATTGTTGGATCTTTCACTGCCTTATTCTTGATAAAAGAAGTCTCCAGGTGGCAGATGTTAAATCTAAGCTCCTTTCTCATAATCTCAAAGCAAGCACCAGCCAGTTGAAAATGAGCAATTTCTGGATGGATATTGAAATTATTCTCTGAAGATGTGAGAAACTCTCCAAATGACAAATGATAGTATAACTTTCCATCCCGATTATAGACTAGTGCTGATAATTGATTGATCACTTCTTCAGTGACTCTAACTGGTACATCAACTCCTTTTGCACACAGCAAGTTTTTTAATGTATCTTGGGAAACAGGTTCAATCACTGTAAGAATTGCCCCACCACTGCCTTAAGATACTTAAGATTGTCTGGTTGGGAAAATGACTCTGTCAATACTGTCTTGTATAAGAGATACAGGGGTTCATATGGCTGCAATTCATCTTTGGTGCTTGTTTGCAGGTCAAGTATGATCTCTAGCCTTCCATCTTTATCCACTCCCTTCCTTATAAATGTTAGAGCTGTGGTAACCCAGATGAACAGTCCATTTGCTTTTGCCAGCATATTGTTGACCTTTTCATTGGTGATAAATGGTAGTTTGCTCATGATCAACCTTTTCAGATCATCAGCAGTATCAATGTAATCAGTAAGATTGATCTTTCTGATAGCCAATTCTCCCATAAGCTCCTCTCTGATTTCTGGATTTGGTCTGCTTGTTACAACTATTTTGAGCCATGCAAACTGGAATAGAGCTTTGAAATGCCTCAATAATTCTGAGCGGTGTGAATCACTACCCCACTCATCCAGGCCATCAATTATTATAATCACCACCTTTTCTGATGATTTGTTGATCAGCTTCCCAAACAGAGATGGATCAAGAAACCATTCCAGCTGCTCAGAAAGTGGCAGGCTTATGCCATCCAAAGAGGGATCCCTATTGAGAGACTCCAGAAGACCTTTTCCATACTCTGGAAAAACCTGAGCCAAATAATAGCTCAGAGTTGGGACCAAATTACAGACGTCACTTGTTTCCTGTCCTTTGACACAATGAAATGTTAATGCCAGCTTGACTTCTTTCTTTGTGTCTATTTTTCTGATTTTACGGGCAAGTGAAACTGCTATGGCACTTTTGCCAGTCCCAGCTATACCATAGATCCAAGCAATGGTAGTGTTGGGGTCAATTACCCAGTTGCAAAGGTCATTAAGTATCTTGACTCTTGTTCCCTCCAAACAAATGTCTGTTTTTCTTGCTGGCTTAGCAATCGGATTTAATTTCTCCTTCAATTCCTTAAGTATTTCTGCTTTTTCATTGGCTGGTACTTTGTAAATTTGAGAAAAAGAAAGATAAAAAATACAAATCAATTTAGTACTTACCACCAAAGTTATTGTTGGTAGTCTGAATAAAGTCTCTTCCAACATTGCTGATTGTCACTCCTGTCATAGTGAAATTTGATGCATTTGGAAACATGCTTTGGGGGACAACAGTGGTCTGTTCTATTTGGGAAATGACCAAAATTGGTTGTTCATATATCGCATGGTTCTCATTTTTTGGATAGCACTTACCTCCTGTGTTTGAGTTTTCCTGAATTTGTCTCTGACTAGCAGAGTTATTTCTGGATTGATTTCCAATGTGGTGCCCAATAGTGTTGTTTCCTTGTTGAGGGTCATTTCCATCCTCTGAGGTACCCATGATGCCACGGGAATTCCAACAATGATGAGCAGAAGGCACGAGCAAAGAAAAGTGTCCAGTGCACGTGAGCCAGTCTTGACTGGTTGCGCGAAAGACTAACAAGTGTCCAATGCACGTGAAGTACTCTTAATTGGCTGCGCGAAAGACAAGCTTTTACTGCTATCATTCACTCGCCAACTTCTGAGCTTCTTTGCCAAAGTCATCTGACTTGACAGAACTTGGACAACGTCTCTAGTCAAGACTCTCGACTGTTGATTTTGGTACAGTGCTCAAACGGATATTTATTCACACATAAGAAAACCTGGCACTAGCAGAAACACTTCTCTCTTTCCTCACATTAAACTGATAACTGTCCGGGCAGCGATTTGATCTGCTTCACAGCACTATTGCCCCAAGTTGTCTACTCACTGTCAGATTCCTCCATTTCTCAATACATCTACACCACATACATCTTCAAAATGCGTACTTATACCCGGAGCCATGATTACTAGTAGGATCACTTAAACACAACATCCTACTTTGAAGGTTATCCTATCCTATATGTTTCCGTTGATCATCCTACGCTGTATGTCCAGTTTCCGTATCTTGGAGCAATATGTTCCTCACTTGCTATCTTTGGGCTTTTGTTTGTATGAGAAATGTAATTGTTTTACGAGGCCAAAGGAGATGATAGGTGAATGGCAGAGAACTTGTTCTTGGTGGAAGAGGTGCCATTTATCGCGGAAGTGGACACCATATGACAAGGGACGGGGAGACTCAGTAAAATTGTCACTAAATTACACAGAATCTATGTAGATTCCCTTGATCAACAGCAGGAAATGCACCATACAAATGTACTTCTGTGATTGAGAGACCTTGGGAGAAATGCAACAATAAGCAAAATGAACGTAATGAAGAAATACAAAAACGTACCGTGGACCGCAAAGTAAACGGGGATACCCAGCTCCGTCTTGATAGAGTTTATCGCTCTAAACGTCTTCGCTCTAATCCATGCTTTCATCTTCTTCAACTCTGCCTCCTGCAGCCTTTTCGCTCTCCCCATTGTTATCCCATGCGTTACCAGATACCTCGCAGGATTCTCGGACCTTAATGAGGAGGCCAGAGAAGACTCGCCCAAGTTTGTACGCGCTTCACGGGTCCGTCTGTTAAGTCTCTAGAGCTTCTTGACTAACGCAGCTTCACGAGGGGGATATTTTGCGCGTAGACGGGTGTAGGATTTATGTGAAAAGGTAGAAGTGTCCAACCTGCTGAGTGTAGGACTCTGCGCCTTCCGGAGTGAGTAATACTAGCAGCGAGAAACGGATAAATAAGCAAAATGAACACAGTGAAGAAATACAAAAACGTACCAAGACCCGCAAAGTAAATATGCACCTTCTGAGCCTCAGGACCCTCAGGTACACCCAGTCTCATCTTCAGAGAATCTATCACTCTAAACGTCCTCGTCGTCACCCATCCCTCTGTCTTCTTCAACTCTGTTACACTCGTTTCCACCCACTCTCTCGCAGCCTTTTCACTCTCCCCATCCCCACCCCATGGTCTCCCGTGCGTCACCAGGTACTTTGCTGGATTCCCGGACTTCAACGATGACGAAAGAGAAGACTCATCCAAGTCTGTATGACCTTCAGATGTACGTCTGTCGAGTATTTCCTGCTTCTTGACCAACACAGCTTCATGAGGGGGACGGTTTGCGTGTAGACAGTGTAGGAGTCACATGGGAAAGTCGCGGTGTCATGTATATCGTAGAGAGCGACCCATGAAGGAATATGGGAGTCGGAAGCAAGTATCGGGCACCGGAGAGGAAGGATTTAAGGTGGTGAAGTGGAAGTGAGACGTGTTTGTGCCAGTTGTACAAGTCTAGATAGCAAAACTTTATTAGACGTTTGGCCCGTGTTGAGAGATAGCAAGAGATATACATACCTTGAAATTTGTTCAAAGACCCTTCTTTGCCCAGCTCAGAGTAGACGATGAGGAATCCAGGACCCATAGCTCATTGCTTCCATGGTATATCGCTTAAAAGCAGGGAAATGCCATTTCCCGGTTCAAATTCCCGCAATGCCCAACCTTGTTCTTCTGACTCCCCGCTCTGATCCCTCCATGGAGCACTCATTAGTCAGCCCAGGATTGTCAGCGATAGTAGGCGTAGCTGCTAGAGCCAGAAAACAGAGAGCTAGAACCCCCCCCCCCCCCACGTGAGACACCGGATGTAGCCGTCACAGCTAAACCAGACGAAGCACCCACTGAGGTCGGGGAGTAGAGCTGACTGTGATGGCGGAAGACATCGACGCCGATGTACCGACCCCGGCCTCTCAGACCCAGACCCAACAGCCATGGTTTGATAACGTTTTCGTAGGATGGGGCTATTTTGATAGTAGAATGCGTGCGGTTAGGAGCATAAGTGTGATATGAGGTATGGTGTATGGGGTAGGGTATGGAGAGTCGGAATCTGGATGATACATGGTAGGCGAACAGGAAGGAAAGATGGAATGGAAAGGCAGGATGGGAAATGGAGGAATAGGGAAAAAGTGAGTCAGTTACCGGTGTCCAGTGCGCAGCAAAGACAGAAATACAAAATAGTGAACCAAAGAGAGAGAGAAAGCAGCCAGTAAGGCGAAGAGAGGGACTTCAGTCCCTGGGGGCAAAGAAAGGAGGGGGGGGAAACAGAGCAACGGAGAAGATACGTACGTCCTAGCCTCACTCAACTCTACCAACCTCGGATGTTTCTTCGCTTCAGAGTACAGTCCACCAAACACCACCCTTCTGGGGATGCACCAAACCAACTTGACCCACTACTCGTCCTCCTCGATCCCGGCGCAGCAGTAGGGCCGGCAGACCCAAGTACGATTTGCTTCTATAAAGCCAACTACATTCCATACCATTGGTAACTGAGTTGAAAAAGTGTGGAGGTTGCGTAGTGTAGAAGCATCTGGAGGAAGGAATTCTAGCGGAACGGTTTAAATAAGCAAAATGAATGCGATGAAGAAATACGAGGACGTACCATGAACCGCGAGGTCTATGGGCACCTTCTGAGCTTCAGGACCCTGAGGGATACCCAGCCCGTCTTGAGAGAGTCTATCACTCCACTCTTAACGTCCTCATCGTCACCAATCCCTCTGTCTTCTTTAACTACATCACACTCGTTTTCACCCACTCTCTCGCAACCTTTTCCCTCCGTGCATCTCCATCCCATGGTATCCTATGCCACCATGCGCCACCAGATACTTTGTTGGATTCTGTGACTTGACGAAGACGAAAGAGAAGACTCGTCCGAGTCTGTATGACGGTCACTCGTACTGTCCCTCTTGACTAATGCAGCATCTCAATGAGAACGGTTTGCGCGTAGATGGTGTAGGATTCATATGAGAAGGTAGAAATGTTGTCAATATTGTAGAGATCGACCATGAAGGAGTTTGGGAGTTGGAACAGAGTGTCGGACACCGGAGAGGAAGGATTTGAGGTGGTGAAGTCGAACGGGGACGTGTTTGTTGTTGTATCGGTCTAGATAGCAAAGCTTTAGATATTTGACCCGGGTTGAGAGAAAGCGAAAGAGATACCTAGAAATTCGTCCAGAAACCCTTCTTTGCCCGACGCAGAGTAGATGATGCGGAATCCAGGAGCCATACTTCAAGCTTGTCACTTCAATGCGGTATCGAAGTCAAGGGCGCGGAAATACCACCATACTATTTCCCGGTTCAAACTCCCGCACTGCCCAACCTCGTTCTTTCCACTCCCAGGTCTGATCCCTCCATGGAGTAGTAGTCGCAGCTGCAGGACAGCTAGAGCTAGACGAGAGAGAGCTAGAACCCCCTCCACACTCGGCACCAGACGGAGATGTAGATGCCTTCTAGCCGTAGCCATAGCTATCGCAGCTGAACCAGATGAAGTACCCGTTGAGGTCGGGCAGTAGAGCGGACAGAGACAACGGAAGACATCGACGCTGACGCACTGAGCCCCGGTCACCCAGACTGCAAACCTGATGGCCATGGTTTGAGAACGGCATTCATAGGATGGGGCTGTGTTTCCGATAGCGATAGTAGTGTGCGTATGGTTAGGAGTATAGGCGTGGATATGAAATGAGATATGGGTGTACGGGTGGGGGTGTGGAGAGTTGGAATCTGAATGATACGGGGTATGCGCAACAGGAAGGAAAGATGGAATGGAAAGACAGTGGGGAAATGGATGAATGGGGAAAAACTAAGTCAGTTATCAGTGTTGAGTGCACGGTAAAGAGAGAAATGCGAAACAGTGAACCAAAGCGAGGCAGAAAAAGTAGCGAAGAAGACGAAGAGGGGACTTTGGGCCCTGGGGGAAAGCAAGGGGGGAAAGGGGGGGAAAGGGGGGAAAGAGTGTAAAGATGTAAAGGAAAGGAAAAGACACGTACGTCTTAGCGATAATCAACTCTCCCAATCTCGGACGTTTTCTCCACTTCAGACTAAACACAATCTGCCCTACCACTCTCGGGGGCGCACCAAACCCACTACTCATAATCTCATCCTCCTAGGTTCCAGTGAAGCAGTAGGACTAGCAGACCCTAGTACAAATTTCTTCAACGGGCCAACTACGTTCCATACCGTTGGTAACTGAGTCGAAGAAGTACGGGGGTTGCATAGTATAGAAAGCCCTTACCAGAGGAGAGTAATGGGGCTGGAGAGGTCGGCGATGGCGGTGAAGGAAGGGCGAGGTTTGGTAGCGGGAGCTTGGATGGGATTAGGATTGACGCTGGTGTTAATGTTGAGAGTGGGGATAGGGTTGGGGCAAACGGTGGGAACGCAGGGAACAGCGCAACAGGACTCGCAAACGAAGGCGAATCATCCGAACGGCATATCCACCTCCCTCAGATTCCACCGCGTCCCGCAATAGCAGACAAGACATAACAGTCATGAGGTGGATGGAAGGTGGAGGAGAGATTTGTGTCGACATGAGTAGGAGAGTCGAGAGAGAGGTCGAGCAGGACCAGTTGGGGACAGAGTCGGTCTGTAGTCCTCTGACTAATCAGTCGCTTTCTTTGGTCCAGACCGTCGCTGCAGTACTTGTGTTGTCCTGAATCAATCGCGTTTGCGACAACATGGTCTTTGCTGCCTGTTATAAACTCTACTCAAGGGTTGGAGAAGATCCAGCCGTTCCTTTCGTACTCTTTTCCGGAAGGCGAATTGGAGACGGCTCATAAGACGTGGATTGCCCTCGTACTACATCTGTCTCTGGCCTCTACGTCCCCCTGATCATTGTAGTGCTACAGCTCACACAGCATCGAATTCTCTCTTCCTTAATCCCTCGACTTCATTCGTGTCCTTTCAACAAACCATACCCGACAACCAACCAGTCTACTCACTCTTCTCCCTCTCTAGGAAGAAACGCATATGATGGACCTGGACATATCAAAATTACATCGAAATGGCAAGGAGCTGTACAGTGTCACTGAGCACAGGGAGTAATACCTCAGTACTAAATCCTTCATCCCTTCCGCTTTCTTTTCGTCTAATCGTCGAGTGCCAGATATGTTTATACATCATTCATTTTATCACTCCTCTACATGTCGTACCTCGCTTGCCATCCTTACTGGACAACATACTGTGTGACACGGAAGATCTGATGGCTAAATCACTCATCGTGCTTGAACGCGTACATGGTGGGGGGATTTTCTGCAAGACATAAGCGTAGCATGTAGCGTACTGTCGCCTAGCGTTATAGGGCTGATAATAATATATTATTTTGCGTATCCACCCTGTCAATCAAGTTCAGTGCTCCACGTCAAAGGATGTGTCTATTGGTCTTCGTCTTTTGTCCCACATTTTACATTGCTTTTTATTATTCTACCCGTTGCTTTCTACCTCCAAAACGCTCACTAATCTTCATATCTTCTTCCTTCTTCCTTTCGCACCCAACTTTCTTGACAGCTACTTGATATCCAGCTCTTCACTCTACCTGACACATCTCTCCTCGCATACACTACTTCCTCCCCATTTATCCAAATTACCATCAACACCCGTTATCTTCAACCCTAATGATCCACATATTTATTCCCGCTTTCATTGTGATATTCTCCTCACATCTTCTACACCTCTACATCCAAATCCACATACCATCTGGGCAACCACTCGAAGAGCTAAGCAGGAAGATATAGGGTGGACCAGTGTGTTTTAGTTGGATGAGGACGGGGATTTTGTTAAGAAATCATTGTCATTGTCATTGTCTTCAGCAAGGGTGGAAGGAAAAAATGTGGAGGTACTAGAAGTTGGCGTAGAACACTATGAAGCCTCAAGATCAGGAGGAAGAGCCTATGCTATCGATTTCTATGCCAAGGAATTACTGCTTGCATCTTCATCTTCATCTGGGCCTTCTATGGGCACAGGCAGATATCAACGCCACCTCTAAACTTACACTCAGCGAAACTAAAGACAGAGAAGAAGGCGTTGTATACATCATCCTTTCAGAGAGTTCTGATACCGCTTTGCTTGGGTCCCTACCAGATGGATTACCTAGATGAGGTTAATGTGTGCATATTCTCGAATGGGACGGGTGGGGACAGGTGGAGTTAAAGAGGTTGTTGGTTGACCTGAGCATGGAACTGGGGCATTGGGGGCCAGTATGGCTTCAAGCACGTAAAAAGGAAAGGAAAGAATGATGGCAGGAAGTCATGCTGTATGGTTGGATTAGCTATTGAAATATGTAAGTATGTAAAAAAGAGTTAGCTGGGTGATACCAATGAAGATATCTACATAGCAATGCAAGGTAATAGAGTAATCCATCTATCATGGCAGTCATTGGATGCTGCAGCAGAATTTGGTTGAGATAAATGTCCGTGCTTAGAAACTTCAACAGAATCTTTGAAACCCTCAAAGCCAAATTTAAAAACGCGCAAAACCTTACTTACCACAGTACGAGTATCTCAGAGACATGTGGACTTTTTTATAAATATGATTTTTCTTATTGAACTAGACACAGGCAACAAAATTCTGGATATATTGGATTGATAAATGGAATTTCTGAACAGATGAAGGGAACAGATATAAGATGTTGGTTTCCAAGCTGAAATTTTTGAAAAGAAAAGGCAGCTTTCCTGATGTTTTTGTGTGAAATTGATCAAATGAAAGTGATGGAAGCATAGAGATACCAATCAAGCTGAAGCGGGAAACAAAAAAAAAGAAAAAAAAACCAGACATATACAATTGTACACTCAACACTCATTCCTCATCCTCAGGATTATCATTCCAAACAGAGGTCCAGTTTTCACCACAAACAAATTTGCTCCAGTCAACTTTAACTGCAAAATTTTCAGCATCTGCAGGAATGGTGCCAACCTGCCTCAAATCACTGAATCCAGGTCTGAGATGAGGTGGGATCCATAAAATTAACTTTGGCTCAGGTTCAGCAGTACATAACCAACCCTGATCATTAATGGAGCAAGATTGATTTTCTTGATTATACTGGGAGATTGAGGTTGGAATGAGGTTTGGATTAGAAGGATCAATATTCCAGATCCTTACTGTCTTGTCCCAAGACCCTGAAACCACATATCTACCATCTGGTGAGAAGGCCACTGACAGCACCCAATTTGTGTGGCCTTTCAGAGGCTCTCCAACCTGCTGGCAAGTCTGCATATCCCATATTCTGATAGTCATGTCCTGAGATCCTGACACCACATGTCTGCCATCTGGTGAGAAGGCCACTGACCACACCCAATCTATGTGGCCTTCCAGAGGCTCTCCAACCTGCTGGCAAGTCTGCGTATCCCATATTCTGATAGTCCTGTCAGCAGATCCTGACACCACATGTCTGCCATCTGGTGAGAAGGCCACTGACTTCACCCAATCTGTATGGCCTTCCAGAGGCTTCCAACCTGCTGGCAAGGCTGCATATCCCATATTCTGATAGTCCTGTCACCAGATCCTGAAACCACATGTCTGCCATCTGGTGAGAAGGCCACTGACCTCACCCAATCTGTATGGCCTTCCAGAGGCTTTCCAACCTGCTTGCAAGTCTGCATATCCCATATTCTGATAGTCCTGTCACCAGATCCTGACACCACATGTCTGCCATCTGGTGAGAAGGCCACTGAAAGCACTGAACTTGTTGGCCATTCAGAGGCTTTCCAACCTGCTGGCAAGTCTGCATATCCCATATTCTGATAGTCCTGTCACCAAATCCTGACACCACATGTCTGCCATCTGGTGAGAAGGTCACTGACCACACCCAATTTGTGTGGCCTTCTAGAGGCTTTCCAACCTGCTGGCAAGTCTGCATATCCCATATTCTGATAGTCCTGTCACAAGATCCTGACACCACATGTCTGCCATCTGGGGAGAAGGCCACTGAGTTAATGGCATCTGTATCTTGGAGAGCTGCTGAGGCTCTTCAAACTGCTGGAAAGTCTGGATATCCCATATTCTGATAGTGCAGTCATCAGATCCTGACACCACATGTCTGCCATCTGGTGAAAAGGCCACTGACCAAACCCTTGTGTGGCCTTTCAGAGGCTCACCAACTTGCTGGCAAGTCTGCATATCCCATATTTTAATAGTCTCATCATCAGAACCTGACACCACATGTCTGCCATCTGGTGAGAAGGCCACTGATACCAATCTGTGTGGCCTTCCAGAGGCTCTCCAACCTGCTGGCAAGTTTGCATATCCCACATTCTGACAGTTGTGTCAGCAGATCCTGACACCACATGTTTGCCATCTGGTGAGAAGGCCACTGACCACACTGTTTTTGTGTGGCCAACAAAAGGCTCTCAAACTGGTGTCCTGTTTGGACATCCCAAATCCTTACAGTATTATCCAGATCCTGACACTACATGTCTGCCATCCAGTGAGTAGGCCACTGACACACCCTTTGTGTGGCCTTTCAGAGGCTCTCCAAATTGTTGTCCTGTTTGGACATCCCAAATCCTTACAGTGTTATCATCTGATCCTGATACCACATGTCTGCCATCTGGTGAGAAGGCTACTGAATAACTTCATCTCTGTGGCCTTCCAGAGACTCTCCAACCTGCTGGCCAGTCTGGATATCCCATATTCTGATAGTGTAGTCAGCAGATCCTGACACTACATGTCTGCCATCTGGTGAGAAGGCACTGAC
>JAACJM010000499.1:0-23750 GCA_013368315.1 Tetrapyrgos nigripes
CTCCCTGATGTAGTCAGATCATAGGTGTACAGGTAGGGCAGGTAGGACTTGAGTTTACGCTCCGGCTAGCCATTAGACTTGTGTAAATAATAATATCTAAACACATATTATGCCATGACTGTCTTTCATACAAGCAACCTATCATTTTATTTTAGTTTTATCCAACTGGCTTGAAACATGCATTCCAAGATTCCAAGTAGTACTGACTTATTCCCTCAGAATTGAAGCCACGGGTATCCGTTAGTAGAAATTGTACTCCAACTTAACATGCGTGATATATATGGTGTCGAGATATAACTTGTCTCTCTGGTCAACTCGCGCCGTGTCGTAGTTCTGTGAGACTCGGCTTCAGTCAATTTCAGATCAGTACTGCATCAGCGGCTGTATCCTCATCAGTCCCCAATGCCGGTCAATCCAATGATTCCTATCCTATCCTATCGCCCAGTTACACCATGATCCACCCGATCAGCTTCGGTAGTACGCTCAGTTTAAGCTTCCGTACATCATTATATTTGTTTCGAATTCCACGTTACTGAGAGCCTGACCATGTACAAAAACACGGCTACGAAATACGCTTTCATCACTCCAACCGGCTGCAAGTCAAAAAAACGAACCACAAAAAAAATCCCTCCTAAGCGATAGAAAAAGAAAATTTACAGGACTACTTCTGAGTAAAATCAAAATTAAAATCTCGTTTGCCTCCTCCAATAGCGCTTTTCTCGCCCCCATTGATCTCGAAGTCATGAGATTTCTTGTACATCTCAGTTCCTGCAGCTACTATTAGCATAATCATAAAACCATCAATGATCACTGTACTTTGAATCGCCCCGGTCCCAGACTTGTCTTCACCATTGGTAATCCTTGTTATGGCTGAAAGAAAAGATATAAAAATCAGCATCACAATATGATTAGCAGTATCAGAGAACACACTTTGAAGCTGATCTGTAGTCAATGTAGCAGGATCAGCCTTCACCACCACCTTTATCTCATCCTTCGCCATGCTGCTTTCAATCGCATCCTTAGATTTAAAGCGACGGGTCTCTTCATACATGCTAGTATGACGTGTTGTCTCTGAACTAGGAGCAGTGGAGTCGTTCGTCAGTGGATTCGACATAGTCTGCCGAGATGTCTGGTTTTCTGGAAAGCGTCTGGGTGTAGAGGATGCTGCAATAGAATATTAGTGATAAGTATGAGTGATTTTAAAAAAACAATATGATAAGACCTGTAGGTTGTTCCTCGAGCTTGGGAGATTGGGGAGGTGTCAAAGGTCGTTGCATGAATGACAGGATGAGCAAGAGCTGGAGATGGGAAGGATTTAAAAGTGTTCGCTCAGTCACGCCGAAAAGACAAAAATATCCGCTCGATGGAAAGATGACATTATTGTACAGATATATAAGATATATTATCTGTACAAAAATGTGTTTCTGTACGCCTTTCTGCCGAGCGGATATTTTTGTATTTTCGGCGTGAGTAGCCATCCTTGTTCTTGGAATTAAAATAGCAGGGTACAGGGCAAAGCGGATTCTTCGGCACTGCTTCAGAACGCAAGACATATGTTGTTTGACAGAACCTTCTTAGGCAGCAATTCAACCTGATCAAGGTCTCTTGTTCTCGAGACGAATCACAACACATTTGCTTCCGCTGATTTTCCCGTATCATAATGCTAATAACAACAAGGTGATGGGCCGGAGCGAAGTGGGCGAGATCTTTTTGAACTTCTGGCTCCATGAGCAATATAACCAACAACGAAGTCATCGCTTCTACACTTTTACATCACAATTTATACTTCAATTTCCCTACGAACCACTGTCCTCCAATCTGTAATCACACATCTCCATGGGATCCGCAGGATGAGTTCTACAATGTTCATCATCGTTCCTTCGCCCAGTCGTAATATCACCTGAACATGTTCTCTACACCTCACTCTTGATAAAGCTGTGTACAGTTGGCCATGTGAGAGGACATCCTTCGTCAGGTCAATTCCTGCTCTGTCGAGAGTCAGTCCTTGGCAACTGTTGAACGTAGTGGCATATGCTGGAGCCAGTGGAAACTGGCGGCGGATCCAAGGGGGGTGCACATAATAGTATTTCCATATATGGGTGGTTAGTTAGTTCCGAGCCGACTGCCGCTAAAATTTTTTCGGAGGGTACCCTTCCGGTGCCTCAAATCTCAACCCCAGCGTGCCATTGAGGATCAGCTCACTTTTCTGACTCGAGCTCTGGCTGTTTAAATGAACTGAATACGAGAAGCTATAAGGCGTCTACGCAAGCAATGCCCAGCTGTATACTTACTCTACAGCGACTGAAACGGAAAGCATATTGGGCAGTCCATTCAATGAACTGAATACGAGAAGCTATAAGGCGTCTACGCAAGCAATGCCCAGCTGTATATGTACTTACTCTACAGCGACTGAAACGGAAAGCATATTGGGCAGTCCATTCAATGAACTGAATACGAGAAGCTATAAGGCGTCTACGCAAGCAATGCCCAGCTGTATATGTACTTACTCTACAGCGACTGAAACGGAAAGCATATTGGGCAGTCCATTCAATGAACTGAATACGAGAAGCTATAAGGCGTCTACGCAAGCAATGCCCAGCTGTATATGTACTTACTCTACAGCGACTGAAACGGAAAGCATATTGGGCAGTCCATTCAATGAACTGAATACGAGAAGCTATAAGGCGTCTACGCAAGAGGGACTCGTAGATCGGGATTGTTGTAACGAAGCCTATCGGGGGTCACCTACATTCGCTAGTCTATAACTTACCCGGGCAAGACGCCAGGACAAACGCATATTAAACCTCGAAAAAGGGTTTTGATATCTCCTTTAGCCAAATGAGGCAAACTCACAACACATTCCGCAGATGCGACATGAAGCTTGGAAGATAAGTACGGTCTGCTTCTGCATGTTCTGATCCCAAGCAGACTCCTTCTCTCGCAACACAGCTGTGAAACAAGGGACTGGGAAAGGTAATCAATGGCAAGAAGCGCTGAAAATATCAGCAGAAGACGAAAGTAGACAAAAGGCTGTTGTTCTGTATCCGCAAATCATGACGTGTATTCACTAAAATGCAGTTGCTGCTCTGCTTCTATGTGAACGGTGTTTCTCGTATGCATACGGACTACTACCGTTGCCGAGGAGGCCCAGGACAAAACTTGTGTTGTCCATTCGGCGTATTAGTAAGGTTGTAGTAAGGCCTTTCCCTACAAGTTTTTTTAAATTCAATTCCGAATTAATGTTGAAAGCAGACGTGAAAAGATACAAGCTATGTTCAAGCGCTACCAGCCTTATTGAATGGTAAGTGCTGACATGGCTCATTCCGGATATGGTGCCGAAAAGATAAAGTATAGTTACATGCGACATCTTTTTGGAAGAAAGGCCAATCGCGACAATGAGCACGACACTCTTTTCGGGAAAGAATGCGCTCAGAATTGCAAATTTATGGGTATTATTGCGGTGGAAACCTTCACCGACCACGGCATCTGGGCTAGTGGCGTCTCGCGGGGGCAGTTAACCTCTTCCTGTCCATCAAACTATGTTGCTCCTGATCTGCAGTGACAAGCTCCCGATGAAAATAAGTTGGACACCCAAGCAGTGCAATGAGATTACCGTTGGTTGGATCAAAACACGCACATGCCTCGTCCGTGCCTCACTTTTCTGACTCGAGCTCTGGCTGGACATTGCTTGCGTAGACGCCTTATAGCTTCTCGGAGGCGCTTACAGTCAGGTACAGGGTCTCGGTAATCGAGTTGTACCGATCTACCAGTCCCTCTTGCGCAGACGCCTTATAGCTTCTCGTATTCGGTTCATTGAATGGACTGCCTAATATACTTTCCGTTTCAGTCGCTGTAGAGTAAGTATACAGCTGGGCATTGCTTGCGTAGACGCCTACGGTGTCCATGGAGGCCCAGGTAGGTTTTTGAGCCAAAGGCTTGGGTCGAGCGCTAAGCCTACATACCTTTCAATTTCTACTGAATATATGTGAAATAAACTCGGTGGATATTGCGTACGAATGCCACTCTAGACTTAATTCTTGCCCGAAGAAGCAAAAAAGAACGCAAGCAGGGTCGGAGTGTTGAAGATATGCGACTTTCCGGGATTAGTATTGTCCGACCAACGCCGGCACAGAATGCTGCTGTAGAGAAAAACAACGCTGATGGAGTCTTTCTCCAGTAGCTCTTCCAATAATGAGCTACTTGAAGTATTCTTACCACTTCTATAAGAGCGCAAATTTCCTACTATCGTTTTTATTGAGATTTGAATCCTAGAACATAGAAATCTCGATAAAAACGATACAGATGTCAACAGGAATCTCCCTTTGTCTTCGGAAAGCTATGTTTCACCAGGTCCAGAGTCTTCGTATATTTTTCTGACCGACGTCCTCGACTGACAGTCCTTTGTGAGCTAATTGTGCGCGCAGAGACCCCCTAGTATTGAGGAAGCTCCTCGACATACGCCCACGTTTTCCGTTTTCGGAAGAAATGTAGGGAACTTTCGGGGAAACTTGGCTTTTAAACTTCATCCGCCGAGTTCATTTAGCAAGAACTTCAGTGGGAAAGGAACTAAAATGAGTGCTTAGTGCTCGATCCCAAGCCTTTGGCTCAAAAAAACAAAAACGTACCTGAGCCTCCATGGACACCGTACGCCTTATAGCTTCTCGGAGGTGCTTACAGTCAGGTACTAGGGCTCCTAGCGGATCGGATGAGGATCGGATGAGGATGCATCGGTTCGGATGGGCACTTTCTCAAAGCCAATCCGCATCGGCGGATGGCCATCCGTCGGATTGACCGATCATCGTCGGATGGAAGTAAGATTAGTACAAAAAGAAAAACATTAGTACAGATGAGCGTACTTATAGACATATACTAGAGTAAAATACATTACGAGGCCGAATGAAATGAGGATGAGTTGCTTACAGTGCGTTTCTGCATGTGGCTATGTCAATTACGTCCCAATTTCTCCCGACTTTCTCTTTCCGCATTTTTCCGAGTCCGCCCCTTTTTCATCCGGCAATTTTCCTTTTCATTTCTGACATCTTGCAGGGTCTAATTCGTCCCTGTCAATCTCTTTTCCCTCTCTCTCATATCACCATGAAGCTCTCTCGCACACAATTTTTTTTTTTGCTCCACCGTTCTGACTTTGGCCTTGTGTGAACTACGCCATGATTACTTCAAAGGCAACTGTCTTGCCTTTCTAATCAGACCAAGCGTTCACAATCGCAACCAGACGGACTGCGGAGATTTCGCTCACTCAGGCTTCCTCTTCCATTCCGCCTCTAGTCTCGATTTCACGGTGTTTTTCTACAACCAGTCCATTGACTTAGTTGGGGGTGACTGATACAAAGAAGTTTAATAAAATAATGTGTACATTAAAACTTGAATTGCTATTGCTACGGCCTCGTACTCACCACGCGTTAGCGCTGGCCCACAGCCACTTCATGTATGATTCTATTAAACAGTAACAGTCGTTGGTCCTTCAGGATTTTTGCGTTTCGGTGCGCGTTTTGTCCCTTCAGGAAGCATGACCGATGGGTCTGGGTCATGCTCCCGACGTTGTGGGCCTTCGCGTTCCATTTTGGGCAGGATGTTTCTATGAGATGGTTCTCTGGGACCTTCCTTTATTTTTTTGATAGCACACATCATGTATTAGGTACTACTGTATAGCTCTACGGCAAACCCCGAGCACCAGCCACCATCCGACGACCATCGTCGGATGGGCGGATGGGATCCGTCGGATGAGGCAAGCACCTAAGCCCATCCGCCATCCGCATCCGAGGCCCCATCGCTGGATGACCGGCGGATCATCCGATCCGCTAGGAGCCCTATCAGGTACAGGGTCTCGGTAATCGAGTTGTACCGATCTACCAGTCCCTCCTGCGTAGACGCCTTATAGCTTCTCGTATTCAGTTCATTGAATGGACTGCCCAATATGCTTTCCGTTTCAGTCGCTGTAGAGTAAGTATACAGCGGGGCATTGCTTGCGTAGACGCCTTATATGTAGCTTCTCGTATTCAGTCCAAGCTATAAGGCGTCTACGCAAGCAATGCCCAGCCAGAGCTCGAGTCAGAAAAGTGAGCTGATCTTCGATGGCAACGGTAGAGCTCTGACACACTTGACGGGACACAAGGCGCTCTCAAAGACTATCCAAACTTACCAGAATGTCAACTGTAAGCATTTCCGCTCTCACCGGGAGATTAAGGTTCATCATTTGCAACAGGATGATGATGAGAACCCGGATAACCTTACTATTCAAAACGACAATACAGTTATCTGTGCGAGTGTCAATTTGATGCAACCAGAGAACGACGAACCAGAGAAATACGAAGGAAACCCGTTCACAGTTGAAGGTGTTGAAATATATATGTTCCATATATAGTAATTATGATTCTATATGGAGTTATTATGAAACTTCTATGTAGCTATAAGTATGTTAGTCCTCCAGGACATTCTCCAGACATTACTCTTATCTTCTACTATGTAGTGATATCTCTGTAGATAGCAATATGGCCAATGGCAATATCCTCTTAGTCTCTAGGTATGTCCATGGACAATGTAGATATTAGTAATTACATGCTCTTTATCTAGTATAAAAGCAATTTGTAAAGTCATAGATACTATAGAACAATATCCAGTTCTATCTGCTCTACAAGCAACTCACATCTAAGCTCTACTAGCTTTCTACTCAGCACTCTATTTGGTGAGCTCTATTGATTGGTCACCCTACGCTGAATATTTGCTGCTTCATTAGAAGGTGTCTGCACATGAACTGGTCGGAAAGTCCGTGCACAAGACATTTCAGCTTTATCCTACTGCTATTGTGATCATCGCGTTGAACAGGATGAGATTGACGCCGGTAGAGATGTTATTTGCTGTAAAAAGAAGGGGTGTTGTACGAAATATGTGAGTACTCCTTGTTCTTACAAGCTATTATTGATTGACGTGCAGTTAATACCATCTCAGCTGTGTGGGACTCAAGGAGAAAATCGAAATTGGGTATGTGAAGCTTGTGATGGTGACTGTCAGGATGGCCAACCGAGAAAAAAAGCACAGAGAAATTAATGTTTTAGCATAGAGACCGAGGCCAAATACACAATCACTAGAAGTGATCATACTAGGTCTAGTGATGCTCACGAACACAATGGAATTGACGAGGCAAGGCATCGAAACTGATGGCTGTGCCTTCCATATGGGGTATAATTGTATTATATAATCAATGACATAGTTAGTTAGTCCAGTCATTGAGCTCTTAAAATTTTTTTTCGACCCTATACAGTCATCTAGTAGTCCTTGAGACACTTGCGAAAACCTGCATATTTTGGGTAGTTCTCACTGTATTTTCTCCTTCTAGGGTAGTCTAAAATTTAGTTATATACTTCTTTCATCTTCGATAAAGAACTTGGCCATCATGAGTGAGATATGTGGGTGTGGTACCCAGATAACCGTCTAATTTGACTGACTTTCAGATGTGTCAAATTTTGGGATGTGTCTGGAGGTCATTTTGGGGTGGGTTTTGGCCCAAAATTTTACCTGATCATAAAGATACTGTTTAGCCCTTGAAGTACCGATACTTGTTTAGGCAGTAGATTGATAAGCAGTGTGGTGGGAGGCTCTCGGAAGAAAGGTTGTGAAAAGTGTGATAGCTCAACGTGACTTCGATCATTTTCACCTTCTCCACATCATTTCTTTGTGATTACATAACTGTTGTCACAGTGTCTCAAGGACTCCAAAAGCGTGACATTTGGACTTTCTTGAGAAAATATTTCCTATACAACTACACTACTTGTAGATACAACTTACTGTAGCTAGAAAGGTACTTAAAGGTTTGCTAGAGCAGCTGGAGAAAAAAAAGATGGCATAATTGCAGTGTGTCGAGTATTAGAGACTCATTCAAATTGCTGTCTCAAGGACTACTAAATGACTGTATGTCTACAAATTCTGCACCCCCCTTGGCCAATTCCTTGTATTTTTAGTGATGACTGTTTCAAAAATGCTTTATCCGGTGCGGGAAAGCTACCGGACATCAGGTTTTCAGCAAATCACTCGCGGGCACTCGCAGCCGCTTCAAGGGGGTACACTACGTCGAAATTTTTTTAAGAACCCCTCGGACCCAACTGACCAACTGTACCTACCAAATATAGTAATAATGTTACATAATCAAGTTATCTAATCAGCGTCGTGGCCTCATCAGTATTTTGGGAAAAAACTGGTTTCAACTGGTACCAGCTGGTACCAGCTGTGGTGAACCAGATAAGTTTTTCTGATCACCAGTCCAATAGCGTCCTCATCAACGAAATATAGTGATAGCTGTCGAGGAGGGTTTAATAAACATTCCCAACAGCACTCACATCATCCGAGATGATCCGAATGATGTATTCGGGACCATCAATCTATGTCATCATTGCTAGGAACGATGATTGGCACCTCTCAACACTCCCGACAACTGGCCGACACATTGCCGCCGTTTCTTAATAGATCCAACATCAATCATTGCAAACACTCACCATTGAAGGTGATGTATATGTATGTATATGTACAGTGCTCTAAGTATCCGTACCATTGACTTCTATTAACCACCAGCTGGCCAGTGACCAGTTTTTTCCAGAAATACTGATGCTCTCTGCATCGCAAACCTCGCAAAGCCAGCCGGAAGGAACAAAGTCGTCTAGGTTCTGGCATCCCATATGGTACTGTGAAAAAGGTGAGTTCTGGTGCCATTGGTGAAGATGTCGTTGACTCACCCATTTAGTAACACACTTAGAATTGGAGCATTTCGCAACATCTCCTGCTCCTGTTTCATCAGAAAATGAGCCAGAGAGCTGTTGTGGAGGTACAGAAGGGAGAAGATGCTTGTTGGACTCATGGTTGATTTCTCATTTACATTTGGCCCCTTGCCTTTTGATTCCAAATATGGCATTTCAGTGTTGACACTTGATTGGAACAATAAGAAAAGCTAAAATAAGCACAAAGAGCACTCCAACATTCGCCATAAACTTCCCACCCTCGCTCCAAGGCCTCCAGAGGAGTAAAAATCTTGACATCCAAAAAATTTTTAGTGACCCTCGACCCCTGACCGCAAGGGTGGTCAGAAATTTTATTTTCTTACACAACGTCGAAAAAAATTTTAAGGACTCCTCTGGGTCGACCGACCACCACCTCCTACCATATATAGTAATTACTAACCATATTCGGATTTTACCTAAGCCAACCAGTACCGCCATTCCTGGAGTCATCATGACACAGCTACCTCCGTTGTTTCTTCACGCTAACATCTCCTTCTCGTTGTCCTTAACATCCTGAAAGACATGCATCTGTGCGTTGATCCATTCTTCCCATAGATTCTCGGGTGGTATGTCACCGGGACACTGGGTATGTGGATTGAAGAATGACGCCAAGGTATCCGAATCGGTGGCCAATGGTATGGCAGTGTGTAGTTTTGGGATGCTTTCTCGAAGCCTCTTGAGGAAAGCGGGCTCAGGAACTGTGACTGGCGTTGGTGGTGGTATAGGAGGGGATGAAATGGTACTCGCTGATGCAATTGGAAGGGGAGGAGTGATCGTTGAGGGGTTAGGTTTCGCCTTGGGCTGTAGGTATCCAAACAGGGTATTTGTCTTTTTGGTCGCTTTCTTTGTTCTGCGAGTTTTTTTGCACTTGTCGCTATTGATATGTACTTGAGACAGGAAGCCAATCCCAGCTAGGGCTCGGCGCCGTGTCCGTGTAGCCACGGTTTACGGGTACCGTGGTACGGGACCGTTACCGTACCGTTGCGAAGAGCAGGGCTACTCAAACGGCACGGAGACGACACGGGAATGCCCGTACTAGTCCGTGCCGTATACGGCATACACGGTCGTAATACGGTTAGTTTTAAACATCTGTGAATAACGCGTCTGATCCTCCGTTCCTCCACCACGTCGCTACTCCGTTTCGCCAAAACACATCGGTACCGACTCCCCGTTTCTTAAGGGGTAAATTTGAATGAGAATGTTATCGTTACCAGTCTGCCACCCAGTCCGCCACTGCGTACACATGACTGCAATATACGAAAATTTTGCTCTAGATAGATTGTTGCCAGGGTTTAGCTACATTGGGCAGCGATATGCTTATGCACGCTCACTCCTTAGTGGATTTTCTATGCCTTTTAAGGTTGTATAGCTCCAGGTAGGAAAGAAAATTCCGAACGATGATACAGGCTGATAAGTTTTATTCAATCTAAAAAATTAGAGTTGCCTACTTTCCTCCACTTCCATGTGCTTTTCCACGTTTACTCTCTGGATCTATCTCCTAGAATCTGCGTTATCCTCCTTTTAAGCTGTCTGAAAATCTGTGAGTAGTAAGTAAAAAAAGTCCCCATTTCCCAATGGCAGTGTTGAGTCCGCCACTTCCACCAGTGCAATCTCTGTTCCCACTCCTTCAGGCCCCAGCGACTCGCCTGTCAAGATTGATTTTCTGTCTCGTTACAACTTCCAGACCACTGTTCTCAGAGTGAACTCGACGAGTACTTCCGAATTACGGCCAAGCCGATTAAGATGAGCGCTGATCCTCTTGAATGGTGGTATGCACGTCGTGAACAGTTCCCTAATCTTTATCGATTTGCTCATGACATTCTCTGCATTCCTGGTGAGTAATTCCTTGTAATTCTGTGCCATTATCTATAGACTGATTTTATTGTGTTATTTCCTCTGCAAAGGCTCTGCTGTTGCTGTTGAACGTATCTTCTCAGGTGGAAGAGATACTGTCTCACTTTGTCGTGCTAGTCTCAAGGCTGAGACCATTCAGGCTCTCATGGTTGTCAAAGCGCAGCTTCGTATGGCTCGTATTGCTATTATAGAGATTCTTGGAGATGATTAATCTTCTAGTCAGTACTACTACTTTTTTCAGTATGCCTACCATTTTTCTCTCTCTCTCTTACTCGACTCTAAATGATCATTTACGGTCTTTATACCATATACGGACGGTATACGACCCGTACCCGTACCGTGTCCTGCTGAAAGTTAAGTTGTACGACACGGGTACGGAAGTTCCGTTGCATTTACGACCCGTAAGGAGTACGGCCGTACCCGTATACGGTACGGCGCCATGCCCTAGTCCCAGCGTTCCCAAGACTGACATTGTCGTCGCATTTGGGACATCTGGCTCGCCTATTGACTATAGGAATCTGTATCCAGTCGTTGTCAATGCCATCCCAGGTACAGCCAACTAGAATACTTTGCTCACTTGCGTAAGGTCTGGTAGCTCTTCATCAGAGTCTATCATCCTTTGCTGCTGTAGGGAAGCTCGAGGTTGCTCAAAGTCGCTCGATGCGCAGCCGGCGCGCAAAAAAAAATCTGACCAATAGGAATGAAGCACTGCGTCATTTTGGTGCGTCGGCCCTACATTGATTCTACGACTGCACCTCTACTTGTCTTATATGTTACTTTTATCACTTTCTCACATCTTGATACTCTCAAATACTGAAGTATGTACATTCTGGGTCGGTTTTACTGAAAAAAATCTTTGTGGTCCAAAATTTTTTAGTGGCCTTCGTGAGTTGACCGACCACCGTCGGAGTGTGCCGGTCCGCAATATCCGAACCCCCTTGAGCCGCTTCCACAAGCGCCTGAAAGCCACGTGAGTTCGTGAGTCTGCGAGTTGGCGAGCTGAGTCAAAAATTCCGCGAGTTCTTTTGACTAAACTGTACATAGGGTGTTCCTCCTCACTATGGACCTTACACATTGACCTGAACTGAATCTATACACTCTATTTATATATTCTGAAATGGTCGTTCTGTATATTATGCTTGCCGTCATCATCATCTGTGTGTTTTTCAGAAGATTCTTCAAAAGCTATATACAAAGGGCAACTACTTGCCATTTCTCAAAACACTAATGTAAATCACAAATAGGGTCTGTATATAGTGTATCAGTACCCTATCTAGGTAAAGAAATGGGGGGAAGCTTGAAATCCTTGAGGAAAGAGCTCTGCGAGTCCCTGCGAGCCCGTGAGTAAAAACCCGCATTTGCTGATGGATGAGGTCGCAATCCATTGACCCAGCTCTCTTCAGCAACCAGAAACCAAGGCCGTGTTCCGAAGGTTTCTTCCTGAGTTTGTGAAGCCTACTCTGGAAGCGTCAACGACCTGACGTCGTTCCTCTGACAGCGCGTTTACTCTTTCTCTTTCTCTTCCACTTTCAATACACTCCCCCTCTTCTTCCTCCATCATCTCGCTTCGACCAATTCCCTTGTATCTTCGCTCTTCTGCTTCAATGTTGATGTAGCTATAGTTTCTTCAGCCAATGAAAAAATCCAGCCATGGTATTCCGTGGGTAACGGGAGCGAAGGCATATGTATGCTTGAAAGAGAACGCGAAGACGAGAAAGTCAGAAGAACTGCTAAATTTATATCCCAGACATGAGGCATTGGAAGTTTGTCCTCATGTATTCATATTTCCATAGCAGACACGAGGCATTTGCCCTCGTACATTTGTGCGTTCGTGTTTACGCTCTTGTACTCGTACCACCACTATCTATTTGCACCCAACACCTTGCATCTATGTCAGTTGATTCTCCACAGTTCTCATATCTCACGGGACGTGCCACTCCGAGTTCTTGGACATGGACCGATTTTCAAAAGCACAACAGGTATTCGGAGTCTCCCACTACTGATGACGGACTTGGTCCTCATTTTCGCCATCGTGTCGGACTCGGGAATGCCACACTATTCTTCATTGACTCACGCTTGTCTGACTCAGAAAAGGCAACCTGGAAAAATCAGTGAGTCATTACGCACTTCTGGTAGCCTCAGAGTAGTACACTCACATGCGAGTTGCAGGTATCATATTGATAAGGACTTTTTTGAATGCTGCGATAACAGGGTCTTCTCTCGCGATGACAGGATCGTAACTCCCGATGACAATCCTGTCTCTCAAGAACGTGAGTCATTTTTTGTAACCACCATACTATCGACCAATCAATCTGACAAGAGCTTCTAGATACCCGGATCACTCTCTCGTTTCTACATACAGGCCCCGATGATCTGACCATCGATTTCATTGGCATCTATGTCGTGAAGGTTAAGCATCCGAGTGGACACTCTTCATCCTCGTCTCCTTCGGGCATTGAACCGAGTAGAGCTCTCCCCTCCTCTAATCCTGTAACTCTGCCGGTCATTCTCTGCTATTTCCCACATACCCGTCTATGTACGACAGCTCTTAAATCATGGTTTAAAGACACCAGAGCAGACAACTCTAAGCTATGGGACACTATTGTTGAGGGAACTAAAGAGGATGTCTCGGTATTGCTTTTGCCAATCTTGTGGTTTACAGTGTATGCCTGGGCTGATGCACTGGCGAAATTTTATCAGCAAGCTAATGGTCTGGTGAGTGTCTTTGTAGCTTTCTCCAATCCCTGCCAAGAGTTTGACATGAAATCGAAGGAGGAAAAAATCCTTGACTCCCTTGACTCACAGGGTAATACCAAGTCCCTCTCACTGACTAAAGAGCTTCACAAACTCCGCAATCGTCTCCACTACTACCGGTCACAACTCCGAAGTTTCAAGATGATTGTGGCTTCCATGGATCCCATTCTCGATCAACTTATCCGTACCGACAGTGTCGGCCCTGGTGATGCCGTGATCACAAGCTCTAAAGACTTCACCTACTTTGGAACGCAGACCACTAGATTCATGATCCGCGATTCAAGCGATTTCAAATTATTCATGGGAAGTTCTGATGAAGCCCCAAAGCCTGAGGCATCCGAAACGGCTCGGACAAATCACGTTAAATATTGCCAGTATAGTGAAATGGTCAGGGAGATTGAGCGACTCTTTGACACTCTTATGATGCGCAACGATAGAATGCGAGATGTTATGGGAATGGTATATTTCTGTCTTTTTCCATCGTTCTACTAGCTGAGTCTAGAACATTTCCTACACTAGGTATTCAGCTATGTCACGATAAGTGACAGTAAAGCTATGAAGCAAATTGCGAACCTGACAATGTATTTCATTCCTCCCACCCTTGTTGCTGTAAGGCATTCTCAACGACCTCAATAACCTGTGGTCCTAATATTTGTACTCCAAACAGGGTATATTTGGAATGAATCTGAAACCAATCAACGCAGACAAAACACCGATCTGGATATTCTTCGTTATCGCTGTCCCTTTGACCATTGTAACATTGTGGTTTTTGAAGGCTGGAGATTCTTCACTCATAGCAAAAGCTCAACAAAAGCTACAGGAGCTAGGGCTCGGCAAACAACTCACTTCTCTCTTCCACCCGAAAAAGAGGACCAAGGGAGAGGTGGACCACATATCCAGTGCATAGGGTAGGAGGGAGGGGGGTCAGGCCCAGTGAAAACCCGCACCGTATGGCTTCCGGGTGCTACCGCATGTAACAGTATCTCTCTGTATTTTTCCGAGATTTTCTGAAAGCTCCAGAATTTTACGCTACTTCTTGCAGTAAGATATATTAACCTTATTAACGAAGAAGTGTGCCCATTTATAAAAATTACTTTTACATTGTTGTGAGTCGCAGCAGCGAGCGCCGAAAGAGTAAGTACATATGAGTATTTACCTGAGCACTTTTGTGCGTAGATAGTTCAATTGATCATTTTTCATTTGGAAAGAACTTTTGAAGAAGACGCGCTCAAACTTCAAGGCCTACACGCCTTGTACACGGATGAATAATGATGGAGTGTTGTCAGAGAAGCTCGAAAATTGGCACACAGATGAATCTGTCATGGTGAGAGCGTGCTGGTTCCAATGGCTTCCAATTGGTTTATTTTATGTCCAACTTGTTGGGCCTTGGCTACAGCCCCTGCACGCCCCTCCCAGACTCCAATCGCGAAATTCGAATAAGCTAGTTTGCAACTAGTAGTAGGTAGTCGTAGTTGTAGTACAAGAACTCGTAACTCAATCATAACTTGTCCCCAAAAAAATCTTAAAAAGGTAGAGTAGACATAGAATCACATCTGGATCTAGTCTTAAATGCCCCATCCCCATGTTCCCTCACCTCCCTAACCATCAAGTAAACACCCCGCCATTCCCATCCACCCACCTTCTACCTCATAATACCAAGTAGTAAGTAATAACTCATTGGCACCCCCTCGCCAAACACCCTAAACCCTGGGCCCATCTCCACCCAAGTCGCTCATTTAATTGGGGCTCTTTTGTCTTCGTCTTTATCTTCTGCTTCGTCTCTGTCCCCAAATTCCTCGCCATCGCCCTCGTGTCATATTCGTATTCGTATCCCTCATCCTCACCCCCACCCTCACTGTTGCTCTCACTCTCACCCCACCCTCACCCACACCCTTGTGTCCATGTCCAACTTGAAATTAACAACTGCCCCAGTTGAGTCCCAGACTCCCAATTTGGTATAAAAGCTACTTATAGTCTTATAGTGCAGAGCACTCAGCGTGGCGCAATCTTTCTTTCAGTTGTGAAGTTGATTTAGGAATCAGAAAAGGTGTAATTATAAAACTATACCTGTACGTATCTGGTATTCCCACTACTGTTTAGGTAGTGGGTCTTGGGTGCCAATAAAAAACTGGCTGTTTGCAAGCCACTGACAAATTCCTGCCGCATTCACGCTGTTCCCTCCTAAAGCCTCACTGCCTTCTCGCCATGATGGGTTTTTCCACAGAGGCTGATTGTAGGGTATTGGCAGTCACAGCACATGCCACTTTCTTTGTTAACTGTACACTCCTATGAATAGAGCGCATATCCAGCGTTGGATTTATGTAGACAGTACCGATTTCCTGCATATGTTCAGTCATAGCAGAACTCTCCTCATAAGGATCTGAAGTGTCTGGAGTCTTTGAAACAAAGATATATTCGTCCTGTCACTTTTACTCCTGAGTGCTGCAGTGACACACAGATTTTGACAGTCAGGGACAATACATTTTTTCTGATAGGACAATGATGGAACAGTTTACATTGCAATCACCCAGCCATAAATATGACATCCTCTGTCAGTGCATATTGTCTTTCTTCCCCACCTCATGTCTTCTCTTGCTGTATCAATCAGCACTGTCACTCAAGTCCTTGGTTATGGCTATGACCCTAGGTGTCATGAACTGCTACAGTTCTTTGTCCTTCTTCCACTTCTACTTCATTATTGAACCCATTTTCTGATCATTTGTCTATTGCATTTCCTCGATAAACCTGACTTTGAACCTTATGGAACCTGTCAAACTGTCACAAAGAGGTGAGTACTTAGATAGCAATAATGAGGAGCTACAGGCTCAACTCAACTAACAGACAGCAATAAGTACTGGAACTGGTCCCAACAACAAAGTTGAAACTGAGCCAGCCAAAAAAAAAAAGTTGGGTCTGACACAGATCTTCCACCCATGGGAAAATTCACATGAATTTTCCATGTCTAAATCATTGTTGAGTGTTTCAAAATTTTTCTTGGACTACACACTAAAGCTTTAATCATTAACAGCTGTGCTGCTAGGTTTAACTGTAGGTATACATGGCTATGTAATGTACTAACCTAGTTAACTGCAGAGAGGAAACTTGTGAAAAACAGATTTACGGTGCACAACCCGAAACATAATGTTGTTAGGTATCAAGCATGTCTAAAGCGTTGTGAGTTTTTTATGCATAGGTGTTCTACATTCTTACATTGTGTAGCTATGCACGCCTGCAGAGGTTACCTGATCATTAAACCGTAGCTGCGTTGAGACTACAAGAACCGTGGGATGTCCGCCTTCCTAATTGGGTCTGATATTACGCTTGCTGTGTTTGCTCCTCTCGGCCTACATAGTGTACTGTACCCTTCCCTGTGTAATGTTCTGCACTACAATTGAGACTACAACAACTGTGGGATATCCGCCTTCTTAATTGGGACCGATATTACGCTTGCTGTGTTTGCTCCTCTCAGCCTACATAGTGTAATATACCTTTCCTTGTGTAATGTTCCGCACTAGGCCTCAGGCAGCTGTGGTCGACTGCATGGTCAGTTTTTGACATGAAAGTTGGTAAGCAAGTGTGAAGGAATTCACTTAACCCCAACACATCCCCGACTGCCTTCATACTGGAAGTTGCCTGGGTTGAGCTAGACTGTTCACATGATCAATATATATTGAACACCTGTAAGGTCCACTGCGTCCCAGGCATTGTCCTTGTACGTGTCTTATCACTCACGCATGCTTGTTACTGTCACTTTCATGTCTCTCTCATTTTAACTACCATGTTGTGTTCAGATATATGACAGTGCATTGTGAAGGTGGAAACGAAGGGCGATACCTCGACATTTTCATTAATTCATATGTCAAATGGTACATCTGCGTCAGTAGGAACAAACAGTCAGGTACACTTGAGAATATATGACCACTGACCACCTCTCGAGTTTAGGTCAATATGTATGTCTTCTTATGAATAAATATGTAAAGGTCCTTGGCATACTTTTGGACCGTTTTGATGGAGACCAGAAGATGTATACCCATAGAAGGTGAGTATGATCTGATATCCATATTATGTGCTCTATTATCTGATAATCTGCTGCGTTTTCTTTCCTGTTCCAGTGGCCTCGGCATGGGGTTGGGGTCCGACCAAGCGCTGTTTTACATTGCCATTTCACAGTATAGCTGTGTACATCACTGTGGTGCGGGAGGTGTAGGAAAATCACACAGGTGTTCTGGTGTAATGGTAATGCCATATGAACTATATTTTATGTTACTTTATCCAATACAGTTGGGAAATGCTAGTTCGTATAACGTGAAGGCCATGGTCCAAAAGTGATGCTCTTTTTTCAACGAAATGACAGTGATGTTTTGAATGTGTATGTTTGTGCATCGTACAACAATGACAATCTGTACTATTGTGTTGAAGATTGGGTAAATTTTATTTATTGTTCTCCATCTCGAGTCCTTTTGTTCTGATACTATTTCTTTTTAGCTGCAGCATGTCTATGACTGTCCCTAGTGTCGTTAAACTGGCCTTGACTAAAAGCCTGTACCTTGCAGCTTTGGTCTTGAATATATCCTGGTCCGCTGTGTCGCATTATCTGATTTTTTGTCAATGGGCTAAATATCTCCTGCCTTGGAAGATCTACTCCATCACTGTGCATTGTCTGTCTTTGTCTGCAGCTGCTTCAGCCCTCTGCTGTAACCTTCTCAATGATGTTGTTGGGGGATGTTTGTTGGTTTGGGGAACTGTGCATTTACCCTTATTTTTTTCCTTTTCATTTTATTATTAGTATTAACTTTTTACTTTCGGTGTTCCCTGTTGTAAGGTCACCCAAAATGATAGACTGTATACTTTTTCATGTGTCTACGGACGATTTGTATCATCTCGCTAGGGTCTGCATGTTCTTGAAGTTACGTGTCAAAAGTGTCCTGAATCTTGTCTTTCACTTTTCAACTTTATACAAGCCGTTTTTCAATGAGGTCCATCGCAACAATGCACTAGGTTTATCGTCTCTGGTTCTCTCGTCTTACAATTTTTCCTCAGAGAATCTTGTCCTGGTTTGGATTTGGACTTGTATGTTCTGCCTGGGCATGCTTTCAAAATTTGGAGACGTGTGGCTACTGTTACAACCCACATAACAGTCAACATTCGTCATTCCTGTGCACACTGGAAAAAACACAATGAAGGACATACAGTAATAGGTGTCTTTTGTGTAAGTGTAGAACAAACACAAACTTAAAGACTTTTATACAAATAGTAAAGCGCGAATACTCAACAGTTCACTTGTACTACAAGGACTTTTGGGGGTTTTGGGATGGGTTTTGCATGAATGCACACAAGTTAAACACACACAAAGACTATAACAAGTCCACAAAAACTATAACCAACAGTTTCAATTCACAATTTGTAGGCCCAAATGCCTTATAACCAGTTTCACAAAAAGGTAACACAAAAACCAACAAATTTGATTCAACACTATTGATCCACACACTATGTTTATACTTGATGTGAGTGAGGTAAATCTGGTAGAAGTGTAGTCTGTGTTTCGCAGTCTCTACAGCTAGCGCTAGTGAGATGACCGATACTCTACAGTACATGGCTTTCAAGAAGCTTTGTCTGTATTTCACGCCCTCTTACTGATACTCTACATACGTGGCTTGAGTAACTATGAGAAATACCTAGTCCTTTTATACTACTCACAGCTACTACTATACAGTTCTACATTTCTTTTTGATGTCCGCTAAAAGGTACATAAGAAAAACAGAAATATTAGTCTAATCGCCAGTCCATGCTTGTCTGTACTACTAGATTAAGTAGGTACTTTCTAATTAGGGTATCTGGGAAATGTCAAATATTATCTAAAACTAATAGGGCTTTCTATATTCCTTTTGCTTCATCCTTCTTGACTAAGAGTACCTTTCTGGAACTGGCAGCCATAGTCATTCTGACTCACATAGCTCCACCATCCATGCTGGGCTCCACTCATATGACTCACATTCCTTTACTGTCAATCAGTCGTTATAGGTTTGTGTAGTCTTCTGCTTATTCCTTCCTCTTATGTTCTTCTGGCGCTACTATAGACTTGGTGTTTATAGTCTTCATTTTTAATGTACCGCCAGTTTGTAGTATAGTTCTCTTATAGATGAGTCTTGCTCTCTATAAGGTCCTACATATCTTTTGTAGTCGCACTTGTACCAATGAGAGCGCCTCAGTCATCAGGCACACATCTTGCCGATCTTACTGCTGCATTTGGAAATATCTTTACCCTTTTGGGGCTCTCTCATTATGACTCATTCCTTAGATTGCATACTGGCGGTAATGAACTATGGGCTTTATTCCTTCACCGCTAGTCCATCCCTTTAGTACCATGCGGTATCGCTTATTATACTGCTAGTTTGGACATAGTCAGTTACTAGGGTTTTCCTCCAATTTCTCCAATTATGGTGCAATTCTAAACCAGTGATCATTTAGCACTAAAGTCTGGGTCATATAGCCTATGTGTTCCTTGCCTGTGAATAGGGGCTTCAATTTCCCTTGAGTCGCACTGGTGGTACTAAGTGCGTTATAGTAGGAATGGTTACAAAGTCTTTATAGAACTTTGTATAGTATATGGGGTGGATCTGCTACTATAACTGAAGCACTGTACACATCAACCATAGTACTTAGAATAAGCATATCCTATTCATAAGTACTTAGTTTTATTGTACTGGCACATACACTTAGTCCACTAGCACTTTAACTAGCAGTTCGGGACTCACTCTAGTCCTTTATATACCAATTGAAGTGCTGAATCAGCTTTCTAATTGCCAATTAACGTTTCTATACACGAATTTTGTATGGCGTATCAATGATACATCACAAGGGACTACAACAACCATGGTATCGATGATGTGTTTGACTTTCAGAGATTGTTGCATGTGCAGAATCAGTTATCAATGTGTTGTTGTTGTTCCATTCAAGTAAGTGTTATTTCTTTATGACCTCTGCACTCATCTTCATGGCTTTATACAGCTGTCGTGATGAACTTCGTCACTTTCGACACAGCATATTTGCTATATCCTCGATCCACTTTTGTCCATAAGACCACACTAATGTGTTATCCATTGGTACTCAACACCGACAATTACAATCTCGCTCTTGCCAAGTACTGTGATAGGGGTTGGATGGCCATTCCAGTGCTGTCTGTGCAGTTGTATACTGCTAGAGTCGGGGAGCTGTCTCATACTTGCTGACACATCAGGGACTGAAATTGCTTGGTTGTCCCTATGTATGACCATGCTCACACTGACAAGTTGCCTGCTTTGCTGTCATTGAATAGCTGGCAGTTGCAGATTGACAACATAGGGAGGGCATTGCTTGGGAGGACTACCTGGTTTTACAGGGGCTATGTTATGTGTCATGCTAGTCGATGGGAGGGTTCTCGTTTTTACAAAGCCTTGTTTGACACGTACGTCTATATCTTTAGTGTTTGTGTAACAATATCTGATGTCTTGAGTCAGGGCTCCCATCCCATGTGGTGAACTGGAACATCGCCTACTGCTTCACACATATGCCTACATTGGCTGCATGTTTGGTAAACTTCTGTCTTGGTATACTCCCCCTCCACTCCTCGTGCTGTTCAGTTATATACTAGAAGAAACTTGTGGTTTTACTTACCTTCTCTCTTACTATGTCCCAATCCAACAATGCCGATGTCCACATACCCCCTCCCGTTGTTGCGAGAATTGTTCAAGTGGCCTGGTTCAATACAGGTCTTGGTGAACCACAACAGCTCCTCAAAACTGATCATGGAGCATTCAAGTCTCCAATGCCAACCATGGAGGAGCTCACTAGAGAGCATGTGGAGGGAACAGGAGATCCTGTCAGTGCAGATGAGTTTGCTAGGTGTCTGGAATGGTGTGTTCTTGCAGTTTACTGATGAACATTTGCAGCCACCATCAGTTTGGGGATCCTATTATGTGCTGTCCATATCACGGTTTCTGCTTGAAAAAGGTGCTGACCCTGTTAGACAGTTCTCTCTTTTGCTGATACCTCCACTGACACAGTGGGTTAGCGAGCGATGGTTTGCTACTTATGTGCGCATTCCTGCAGATTTCCTGCATTGTGCCTCTCGTGCCTGGTTTAATCGTGCCTGGTTTAATCAGTTCCAGCTCACTCAGGTCAAATATGATCGTAATCTCCTGTTCCCTTTTTGATGTTGCTGTACTTGGGTTGATTGCAGTAGTATTTCTCGTCACAAGTGGTTTTCGTATTGTTAAAAAACTTTGCAAACATATATACTGCCTCCCTCTGAGCTGTTGTAATGTCTTCACATTGTTAAAAATAGTTACAGACAAAATTCATATGTACTTGTTATGCTTTATGAATATGCTATGGGTCTTGGCTCAGTGATTGCTGTTTCCTGTTAGGATATTTGCAGCGGAAATGATTCAGTGGGTTTGACTCAAGCTCCATGTCAGATAGTTGATTGGCTGCCTGTGGTGTGACATACTATGATTTTCAATATTTTTTTTTTCTCTTTTCTTTTTCATCTTAGAATTTCTCCACCATGGACTTGCTCAGAAATGTCATTTATCGTTATCGCTATTCCAAAGATCTGCAGGTTTAGTGCAAAGAAATCGTTGGAGCTTTGGCCTTTGCAGGAGGTGCGTGTATCTATCTTTGTTACCTATTTATCTTACAAACAGGCATCTCTGTAGTTACTCATGGCCTGTCTAAAGAGCTGCTTACTGGGTTGCTTTTAAACAATTTTGACCAGTACTGGCCAGTAATGGGTGTGTTGTTTCTTGTTGCTTGCTTTGTCACAGTCTGTATTAATTCGCCTCTCAGATAACAAGAATACAACCAAGATGACCACTGAACTCGCAAGAATATGCGGTGAAGAGGGAAGAGACAGTGTGTGTATGTTTAATCTTATGTTTCTCGCTGCTGATTATCTACCAGCAACCAATGATGAACTAGGAAAATTTCTTTGCATGTCGCATGCTGTCCACAACAAACTAATCAGATAATAGAAGCCCTCACTGCTTTCTTACAGACTCATTTGGCATTGCCTGAAGGACAACAAGAACATCAACCTCCTTTGGGTCAGAACAGCTATAGTGTTCTGTTGAGGGAGTTGGGACAGTACTCAGATGATCAAAGAACAGGGTGTATCAACTGTGACAGGAGCTTACCCATGTCTAGTGAAGTAGTAGATGTGCCCTCTCGTTTGTGTCCTTATCATCTATTTACACGAGTATCCAAACGGCTTGTATGCTGTGTATCTTTGCATTCTATTGATCTATAATACTTCTGGTCAAGTACAAGAATTTGAGTATCTACAACCTATTATTACTATACATGTGCTTCATGCAACCTTTCCCTTTCCTCTCTTCTTTGACAGGGAACCTTCCTTGATTTTCTTTGGACGCTGTTTCGTCAGTCATGCTACTTGTTTTGCTTCCTGATACATAGATTCATGTTTGTCTGATATCCTGCAATGGTCACATGGAACACAATCTCTTGCATCAATGAGGATGTTGTTGTCTGAAATATGTTCATTCCGCTCTACCACAATTCTCAAAAATCCTTGTCCTCATCCATGGCATGGTCTGGTGATCATTGTCGTCATATTTGAAGTATACTCAACGCATGTATTGGCTGGTATGTTCTCCTCTAATTGCGAGCAGTCCCTTTTCACAGTGTGTCGGTAGGATTGCATCTCTGTGATTTGAGTCCAACTCGAAAACGTGTGTTGTTGGGACTCATATACTTGGGTGTTTGCCCCACTGTACTTCTACCACTCCACTTTTCACATCAGGCATTGCATGTACCTGGTTGTACCCTTTCCTGTTAGGTGGTTCATATTTTGCCAGGAACATTTGGCCATGAAGTCTTGGGTCCATTGTCCAATGTTTCTGGTTTTGCTGTACGAACAAGGCAGATATTAGAGAAACATACTGCTCTCATTGCTGGTCTGTCAACTGAATTGGAGGATTCGATGGGTCCCAAGCTGAGCCATCATGTGATGTCTCATCAGGAGGGGGTGGAGGTATAGAAGCCCGTGTTTCTTGTGAACTTGGTTTGATAGTGGCTGGCAATGCTTTCCAGCTCGACCAGTTTAGAGGCTTGTAATATCGCTGGTTTTGGTGAAGAGGGTGTGCTTGATGAAGTGCTAGACCTGTACTATGGGTATGTCAGTGGTTGTTGACAGTCCTGAAGTATTGTAATTACTTGTAGTCCCTGACCCAGTTGTAGTCAAACATTTGTACATGGCCTACCCCTTCCACCAACAGCATAATCTGATCATACTTGACAATAACATGGAGTCCGCTGTTCAGATCAGTTGCCCACATCACATCTACAACACTGCTGATGTAT
>JAACJM010000500.1:0-23564 GCA_013368315.1 Tetrapyrgos nigripes
TGACTAGGTAGGGTTTTATGGGATGGAATGTGCCATCGGAACGACGAGTCAAGAGGCTGGTGCCACAAATGGACACACCACTCTCTCCAACAACCCGGTTGGTGCATGTCTCGGGGTAATGATACTGTCCGTTATCAATCAAGACTCCTTTATTTGTGAAGTTGCACGTCGGACAGGTAGCGTAGCTGTCGAAGCGACCTTCAGCCCCGAACCGTTTGAGAGCACCGGCGAGGGAGTTGGGCATACCAGCGATGACTTCATCCTGAGAAGGTGAGAAAGGGTACGGAGTGTTGCAGGTATTATCAGGGCGGGCAGTAGACATGCCCAATTTCACCAACATGACTGATACCCGACGAGGAAGTTGCATTGGACGATGGACAGACCTATCACCATGTTGCAAATGACAGCAAGTAGGACAAGGACCTGATTGATTTGATCCATATAAAAGAAGTCGGATTGATGGACATAATCTGTAAGCCAATTAGAAACGTTGAAAAAAATCAGACAGCGACACACCTACCTGCGTTAATTTTCACTGGGGCTTTAGGGATGCGTAAGAGCTTTATCGTATCGGTTTTGACTAGGAGACTCCTAAGGCGTTCATGCAATTCTTTCCTCCGTTCAGCCAACTCTTCCTCCACCTTCAAGGGTGAGCTCGTGCTACTACGCTGCCTCGCCTTCTTCTGCCTATCCGTTGCCTTCTCAAAATACTGCGTGACCCGTTGCAAGTTTTTCTGGGCGAAAGTATGCACCAAATCCAACCTTGAAGCTTGCTGTTCATCATCCAAGGACGAAAACGCATCACCAAAAATCAGCTCTTCCTGTTCCTGTAAGTTCTTGTTGATCCCTTCCAAATCGTCAAGTTTTGTTTTTTATCGCGACGCGTAAATACTGAGTTTAATTGTGGTGGGGAACAAACTGGCTCGGTGGACTGTAGGGAACCTGGGGATTGATTTGATCCTGACTGGCGTCGAGATGATGGTTGAAAGAGAAGGAGGAAGCCGATCCAAAATCGACGTCCAGGTGTGCAAGATGGGGATAACAGGCCCTGGGTGCATTCATGTGGCTTGTACACTCTGAAGGGCATCAGATAGAGGCAAGGGATGATACGTGTGGGAGGGAGCACTAGTAGGCGGATAGCATCGTCCGAAGAAGAAAACAGCTTGCTGTGCAAGGAACTGTCCGTGCTAGTTGCAGTCATTGTCGCTGCCATGATGAGGTTCACGATCGTGTCCTCAGCATGGTCGTTGTTTGGGGTTCTAAATTGCTATGAGAATAATGTTCACAGGAGAACGAGAGTGGCACTCACATCAAGACTAAGAGCATTCATTCTACTGACTACATCAAATGCTGGCAGCGGTAGTGACTGAGCAAAGATATCAGTGGAAGGAAGGTACCATTAGCTGGTAACACTCACTGAGGTGTTAGGTGACTTGGTTCCATCAAGACTAAGTGCGGCAAGTCCATTGTGGAGATCAGATGCTAGCAGTGACTGACCGAATTTTAGTGAAGGGAAGGGTAAACATTTGACTAGTGCCACTCACTGAGGCCGAGAAAGTTCCAGGCATATGAGATTCCTCCTCAAGATTGAGACTGCTCATTCCACTAACGAGCTCAGGGGGTAACGGCGAGTGAGACTAAGAGAGATTTGAGTGGAAGTAAGTGTATTGGTTAACTTGAACTCACATCACGAGGGGTTTCTTGACCCGAGTCACTGATATCCGACATGGCCTATAAAAATGGTCAACATATGTGCGTGGTATGAAAGAACCTTACTCACATCAGGATCTGGGGATGCCCAATAGCTTCTAAAGCCCCTGGTAAGTGAGGAGAACATAGAGTAAGTGAGAATACTGAAAGACAAGCCATCCGTATAAAAAGCATGAGGAAAACAAGGTCATACAAAAGTTTGTCATGGAGACCACCATCCTTATTCTTCGGTCCTCTGGCCTTGTATTCCTGACCACGGACTTCTTCTCATCCAATGCCTTTGTATTGTATATATAACCTATGAAGAGAATCCCTCTAGTCTTCGAAGAGAAGGATACCTTGTACTTGAGATTGTGATGGTATCCATACAGCTGAAGGCAAAGCTACTTCTGCTCCTTCTCAGCCCACAACAAAAACAGAGATACGAGATATACTCACTGAGTGTTCCGATTGTTAACCTTATTGTCATCTGTTGCGAGTCCTTCCGTGGTTGGAATAACCTGGAAGGAGATAATCCCATTAGCCTGTGAAGTGCAGGTAGACCCGCATTCTAGCTGCACCAGAACAAAACACATTCGTCCTGTAGAAAGCACCGAAACAGATTCAGATGCCTGGTGGCACGTACAACAATGGGGCAGAATGGGGGTGGGTGAAGAAAAGTAATGAATATCAATTTGTAAACATTGTGTACAGATGCGATGACACCGATTCATTGCTGATGGTGTGGTCCAAGAAAGTGTGACTTATGTCAGCTGAATTTAGCATTAAATGCCAGCGGCAGCTGTTTTTCTGACTGTTCTTCCGACTGTTTTTCTTACTGTTTTCGTTTGCAATAGTCGAGAAAAAACAGAGATTGTCCAAGGTACACTATGCTACAAGTTGATAAACAAATTTTCACCAAAAAAAAGTTACAAAAGAAAGTCAACGGTATAAGGGAGTTGACAATATAAAAAGCGATCAGAGCACAGTATACAAGGTAAGTTTCATGCTAAGACAGTAGAGCACAGTAAAATAGCAGCACGTCCAAAAAACATCGAAAAAGAGCTGTGTGTAGTGACGAACCAAGCTCCTCTCCCACTTCCAGCTATGACCAGCATCTGGTAGGGAGCCCTGCAGCATTTCGGGCATTGGTTCTCCCCAAGCTTTCATTACGTCTCTAAATCGTTGCAACCAGACAGAACGAAATGACCATTCCAGGGAAGAGAGACCAACTAGACCTTGGTCAAAGAGTCCTCTGGGAAAAATAGAACATAAGAGAGATGTATGTTCTAATGCAAGTCTTTCATCATTGACATGGGAACAAAGACGAGAATCCAGATGCTGCAACTCATTCCGAAAGTTGAGCTCGCAGAGTTCCCAAAAAACTCGTTGATGTTGCTGCAGCAAGAGAGTGTCCACATGAGCAGGTGTGGGACTGAGGCTGACTCCTTGGAGCTCAAGACATCGACCAAGTAAAGCCTTCCCTGTATTAAAGTTCTCTTGTGAATGCGAAGAGTTGGTGGCACTTGATCTGAATTTAGGCAGTGCTAATATATCCCACCATTGTTGAGTTATAAGGCAAGGATTTTCGGTGAATGGCGAATCTACACGGTAGATGAAAGCCTCTCGGAGATGAGCGTATTGTGCAAAGTACATCTGTCGCCGTTCAGGTTTTGCCTTAATGAAAAGAGAGGGAGGCGGGAAGGAAAACGAGTGTTTGGAAGGACGGTCATTCATGAAACAGGTTGATTTGATGTCAACTGAGGCATTTACATCCCCCCAAGCTGGGATAGGGGGTGAGACATCTTCCCCACTAAGCTCCTCAAATCCCTCTCATGGGATGTTGGCTGTAAATAAGGTCAGCGCAAGAGTAGTGATAAAATTAAGAAATATACCTTGAGGCCGCACTCGTGCACCTGGATAACCGCCATGCTTGCCTTGATGTCTCTGAACATCTGTTTTTGTTTGAGTACGAGACGGACCTGCAAATGATAGCTGTTGAGAAGTAGTGACTGACGAGGTTGTGGTCTTCAAGATGGTTGGGTCATAATGGGGGGACATCATGAATTGGATATAAAACTGAGTGATGGCATTCATCTGGGTAATGTGATTTGGCAATCCAGTGAAGACATCTGGAAGTGGTGGGTTTGGGAGCGGAAGAGCAGAACATGAATATACAGGGACAGTCTTCAAGATTATCTGGTCAGTGAAGGAGGAGAGTGGACGAATATGGTAGACTGGGACCGGGACACGCTGGAACAGCTCGACAACATGCAACTGGTATGTAAAGCAGCCCATAACCTTCACTGACTTCAGCGCAGGGTCTGTAGGGGCACCGTCCATCACAGGCTTGTAGAATTGCATGTACCGAAGGAGAGCCGCCAACTCCAACCATGTACGCTGAAGACCCACTATAGTTATACAAATTGTGAGGAAGTCGTAACGACCCCGCTTCAGCCTGTCCTGATATGCCTTGAGACGACAGACCAGTAGGTTGCAAAAAGAGCAGGAGATGGAGACTGCGTCAGCAGAATAGTTTGTTGCCTGCTGCTCGATGAAAGAGCAAGCCTGCTGTGCTTGAGTAGGCCAGTACCCTGGAGAGATGTATTCTGATCCCACTCAACGTCCTTCTCCAAGACGTTCTCCCAGATATATAAATGATCTTTGTATGGGTGGGTCATGTCGGAATGGGAAGGGCGGCAAGGAATAACAGCAAGATGCGCCGTGAGGTCGTCATAGTATTGAGGATACTGACTGAAGTCATGTTCACCAACCCGACCGTCTTCCGTGACTCAAATAGTTTGCCTGGAGGGAGGAGAGGGTATCTGGCTTGAGGGATAATGGCTGGTAATGAACTGGTCCCCATGAATGGCACTGACAGCTCCGTCAGCTGCTACGAGAGCCACATAGCTGCGTTCCACATCATCTGGAGGGGCGTTTTTCGTCAAGTCGACATCAGCCAAGGAGGTCATCTAAGGAAAGCACGTTTAATCTCAATCAAAAGAATATTATGAAACATGCATACAGCGTGGGAATTGGGGGTGTCAGGGAGATGGAAAAAAATTGTTTGGATTCACAATGACAGCGTAAATTGGGGATGCCAGGGAGATGAAAAAAAAAAAGACTGTTTGGATTCACAACACCGAGTCAGAACTTGCACCACACCAAGTGATGCAAATGAGAGCACAAGTCGGAAGGTGCACCACACCAAGTGTTGCAAATGAGAGCACCAAGCTCTCAGAACAGCTGCGATTATGAAAATGAGGCGTGTAGCGAAACATAGATGTCGAGAGAGGTGGACAAGAAAACAATTAGGTAAGCACACTGATAGCTAGCCATAGTGGAGCCTTGCCGCGTCAGACTCTTGAATCTAATTACTTTAGTCTTTGGATTCCATCAACTCCGACCTCGAGAGTACGCTCTGCAGCTGCGGCGACAAGCTGGACACCTAGACCAGCCCCTGTACAGAAGCGATGACACCAAGTCATTGCGCACACAGTGGCGTGTTAGAAGCCGGAAGAGCGGAGCGTTGCTTAGTAGTGTTTTGCTTTTGCGTTGTTCAAGCAGAAACAAACGTCCGCTGTTTTCATTTACCTTTACAAATGTCCACTGTTTACTCCAACAATAAATATATTATACATGACAATGTAATAAATGTGCAAAGTATTTACATGCGATATTTATGAGGGAGAGTCTATGATGCCGAGTACCCTATCCTACATCCTAAAGAGTGAGCTGGAGTCCATATTCTCGCATGGCCCAGGAGACTCTGCAGCTCGGCTATCACACACTGGTCTCTACACCCCAAACAAACTCCAGAGTCCATGAGGACAGAGCATCCAAAATCAATCAGACTGATCTTCCTGTTAGTATCCTGAGTGACGTTTGGCGGTCGAACATCATGATGAAAATTAAAGGAGTTCAATATCATGATTAGTGACAATAGCTCCTTCCTTTAAATGAGTCCAATGTAAGTAGTAGAGGACGGGGAGAGAAAAAGTAGCTCACAAGTCAGATTTGTCCAGTTCAGTCCAATCATGGAAAGCCAGCCCTGTGTATGAGAAAAGTAACAGGTTGCAGGCATATCCTGAATAGCTCCCCAAGAGCTTGGGAGCATTGTGTGGCAGTATTGAAGAAGCCAATAAAGTCATCCTATGCTCATGTTCAAATTCCTTCCTTGACTGTATTGTCTTAGCGACGACAGCATGTTGAAGATTGATGGCAACTTTCTTTTTGTTATTAGAAAGTAGGATGTGGGGGAAGCAGAGCATAACGAATGGTAGTAGGCAGTGGAGGATGGATGGTAGTATGCAGCTGGAAGAAGAGATGAGATCCAGTAATTTGAGCCATGGTCTAAATGCTTACGTGAAACACATATTTTCAAACTGATAATGAAATTGCTCCAAACCCAGCTCGATCCTCAAGCTGGGCAGATATGGTAGGACTGCCTTGAGGCATACTGAAAAGGAATCCCGAATTACAGCGGAAGCAGATGTGGACAATGATATTGGTGGCAGAGCTAGGTTGCGCACGTAAACCCGTTCTGGATATGGCACCATTCGCCAGTCCGAACCAAGACCGTACCACTCGTCCAAACCATCCTCGACGTCGTTAATAGCTGCCAGAATCCAGACAGCGTCCTTAATTGTATCTAGGCCAGAATCCTCATACTCGGTGCACAACAAATTGTTGCCCTCCTTCACTGTGTATAATGCTTTCTCCATGGTGTAGTAGATACTCCTTTTGATGTTGTCGGAATGGAACATCTGTGTTACCAACTGAGAAGACAAACATTAAACGGAATGGAAAAACATATATGCACACTTTACCTGCACTACTGCCTTGTTGGTCGCTGATACACTCTGACTGTCAACAGTGGGCCACACTATGGGGTAGTTGGCCCCTTCCGCCTGCTGGTTGAACATGGTCCACCCAGTCACCACTCCCTTGTCCTCCACCGTCAAAAGTCTTCTTGTGAGATGAGCCGGGTGTATATTGGATGATGGATCGAGCGTGGGGAAGATGAAAACGATGGTGTGATCCGGTTTAATAGACCAGACGTCGTCAGTAATCTTCTCGGTATGGGATTTGAGTCTGGGTTTAAGATGCCTAAGTTTATCATTCTTGGCGACAACTGCCCGGAGAGCAGTGGTTATCATTTTGAGCTCCTCGTCACGGTGTCGTTGAGTGTCTGCCTCTGTCGTTGCCAAGAATGGAGTTGACCATTGTGTTGCAATGGTAGAACGTATGTAGCTGATGGCGTCCTCCGCAGCGTCAGTAGTCTTGAGTATCGGCTCCCATATGTTGCTGGCATTGTCCAGTTCCTCATTTGAGCGTTCTAGTGTCGTAACACGGTATTTTGGAGGAAGACCAAGTTCGCCCTTGGAAGATTCTTTGGTCGATGATGTTTGTGTTTCCACTGTCGAAAACAGCATCTGTACTCATGCGGTATTGATCTCGGCCAAGAGGTCGTAGACTGATGTTGGGGGTTGCGTTGGGAGTTGCATTGCCATCAGGAGCAAGCAGGGCAGCAAATTTGTCCGTCCGTAGATCACGCATTGTATTGGTGTAACTCGCCACGTGATGTGACTATAATACAAATTTGCAACATCATCCCCCAGCTCTCCAACTCTCCAACAGGTTGGGCTGAGCATCCTTGTGTGCGCAGTGACTTGGTGTCATTGCTTCTGTACATGACTAGGAGTTATGTACAGGGCTGGACTAGGTTTCCAGCTTGTCGCCGCAGCTGCAAGTGTAAATCCAAAATTGTCTGCAAAGAGTAGTGCTCAACCGTCGTGGTGCTTCCAGTGAGCTTGATGATGTAATCAGCAGCACCCTCAACGAGTGTGTTGTGTAGATAGCCAATCTGATCATTTTTCATTTTTCTCGCGGCAATGCAGTCGACAACGCAACCCCCAACACAAACTCCAACATCAGTTTATGACCTCTTGGCCAAGATCAATGCCGCACAACCACAAGGCCGTTTCAGGCGATGCTATCACAGACACCATCTACCAAAGACCATTCCACTGGCGAACTCCGTCTTCCTCTCCAGAACAGAGTCTCAAGACTCGAACGCTCAAATAAGGGACTGGACCATGCCAGGAACATGTGGGAGCCAATACTCAAGACTACCGATGCTACGGAGGACGCCCTTACCTACGTCCGGTCTACTATTACAACACAGTGGCTAGACACGTTCTACGAGTACACAGAATCTGACACTCATCAGCACCGTAACGAAGAACTGAAAATGATAACCACTATCCTCCGGGCAGTTGTAGCCAAGAATAGGAAAGTTATGCACTATGATCCCCAACTCAAGGTGCTGAACAAGCGGAGTGCTAATGATGGAGGCTGGTCTGTTAAACCAGATCATACAGTTATTTTCTCCTTCTCCACACTCGATCCAGGTGTCAATAAACACCTGGTTCCTCACACAAAAAGCCTTTTGACTGAGGAGGACAAGACAATTACAACTGGGAACACCATGTTTAAAGAGGATGTGGAAGGCTCAAGCTGCACCATAAACTGGCTGACTGTCAGTAACGAGAGTGCATCAATGACCAACAAAGTCATTGTACAAGTAAGTGTGCAGATATGTTTTCCATTCCGTTTTAACATCAGTCTTCTCAGATAGTGACCCAAATGGCTAATTCTAGCAACATCAATAGAGGGATCTTCTACACCCTGAATAGGGCATTATACGTCATGAAGGAGGGCAACACTTTGTTCTGCACCAAGGATGCTGGCCCAGATATGATCAATGACGCCGTTTGGATTCTGGCAGCTATTAACGACATCGAGGATGGTTTGGAGACATGGTACAAGAATACTAAAAACCATCTAACAATCAGCTCGGACCAGTGAAAAGTACCAAACCCAGAAGAGGGTGGTTTACCTTACGCCCGCAACAGCCCAGTGTCATCACTGTCTACCATCACTGCCCCTGTAATTCAGGATTCTTCTTCCCTCTGCCTGAAGACAGCTCTATCATTTCTGTCCGCCTTGAGGATTGGGCTACCTTTCATGTAAGCATTTGAACTATGGTTCAAATTACTGGATCTCATCTCTTCTTCTAGCCGCATACTACCGTCCATCATCTGCTGCCTACTACCATTTGTTGCCCTCCGCTTCCCCCACATCATCCACTACCTACTACCATTCATTGCCCTCCGCTTCCCCCACATTGTACTTACTTATAACAAGAAGAAAGTTGCCATCAACTATTCCGGTGAGCTTATTTTATCTCTTATACACCATCCTATAAAACTAACTCTCTGCTTGTGTTCCGCACAGTCATCGTCATTGCCTCCTCAGTTTGTTCCCTTCTCAGTTTCCTTTACTCCCGACGCTGTTGAGACAGTCAAACAAAAGATGAGTGTACGGTATTCACTGACAGCACTGCCCCGAGTCTTGGTGTATTGTCGGAGTGGAATTCTCGTGTTGGTGTCAGGAAGGAGGGCCATAGTATCAGCCATGGAAGTTCATTGACGTCATCTCGTTGGTTGCATATGCCCTCTCGTTTAGTGCTGCACTCTATATATGTACTTTTACATTTGTATATCTGTTTGTCTAATTTCACTCCTCATTGTATTGCAAGCATCTGATAATCTAGAACCATGTGCAAAACCTTGCCAGTGGACCAGTCTCAGCCGACGGAGCTGCTCGAGGCCGTTAAACAGAGGGTGCTTTCTTTCTTTTTTTTTTTAAAAAAAAATCTTCTGATCGTGAAGTAGATACTCAAAGATTGGTCGGGCCTGATCTACGTCGAACACTGGCCCTTGAAGTATCTCCTCATGATCATATGCAAGTGGCAGTATGAGAAGAAACTGGGGGCAAAGAGAAGGTACTGACACTGGTGTGACACTGGGCGTGGTGCCAGCGTCAGCTGGATCACCGCTGGGTTTCTAATACTGGGAAATTTAAACTTTTCTACCGTGTAGAATACTTGTATGAAAATGCTGGGATTCTTAATAGCTTTTGCACCCAAAAAACTGCGAAGTTTTCCAATACATTTGCCTCCTGACTTCACTTTTAGACTACGATCTTGTATACCATACTAGGAATGCTTATGCATCCCAACTAATTTCCCCCATAGTAATTCTTTGCGTTTCTTAACTAATTTGAGTCATTTGAAGACTAAATCAATACGAGCATGCTTTCCAACTGACTTTTTGTGTGCGGATTCCCCACGTTTTTAGTATAATTTTCAACAAATGCATGTTAATTCAGAAATTACATGCTTCTCAACTAACTTTTGACCACGGAATATTGGTTACTGCTGGGTGTGGCTGATGCAAGACTGACGCCAACAGGTTGAGGAGGCGAAAAGACAATAGTAAACAAATCAGCAGGTTATACACAGGTGGTGACGCACGTTGACGTAAATAGACAAAAGACGTTGACAAAGTCACATTAGAAGAGACTCAGATTGTTACATTGTCAATCGGTAAGAATTTTACGAGTGATCAGACACAAGAAGGAAGGAATAAGCCGCAGGCTAAATGTGACGCATGTAACATAGATTTACAGTTGACAAGATGCATTAAGACAATGAAGAGAGCCATGCAATTCATAGTAATATAATTTATGAGCACATTACGACGGCAGAAGTAGACATACAAACATAGGTATAGGTATGAGCAGAACGTAGATACACACTTCAAGAAAACAGGATCACAGAAAGACAGAACATTTACGACCAACGAGATGACGACGATGGGCAGGAGCCGAGCGCACAACTCTACACATTGCACATTGGACTTCCATAGTTGATACAATGGCCCACACATCCTTCTGAACACCAACACGAGAGTTCCATTCCAAAAGTGCTGCAAGAGTCGGGGCAGCTTGGTCAGACCACTCTTCCATTCCAGAGACAGGAACATCAATGACTGATGCAACCGAAAGTGTAAGAGCTGGCGGAAGGCGTGCCAAAGCTGGTAAAATATGTCAATGATGCACAAAGGGAGCATAAGGGTCATCTTACTCACATTGCACAGGTTTATGCCAGTTCCTGCATCTGTGAACATCATCGAGGTGGTCTATGTAGCCGTCACGAGAGAAAGAGCATTGGCAGACGCTGCAGTCTACAGATGAGGCTTGCACATCTCCCCATACACCTTCTGGGATGCCCCGCTTGGAATGCAGATTACGGATCGCAAAGCCAATGGGGGTACCAAAAAATTTGAGGTTGGAGTTCATGAGATAATGTCCCTTTGGATTAATGGCGAGATCCCAAGGTTGGAGATATGGATGAGTGGTGCTTTTATGGGTAGGATGCTTCGATTTTGAATCTGAAGCAAGTCAGCTCTTATGAGCAAAAAGGTATTGAAAGACTTACTCCGATAGTTGCCTTTGGCATAGGCGTTCTGGACCCTACGGATAAGGGCTTTGTCTATAAACAGATGAGAACAATTTGAAAAAACAGTAGACTTTTCAGTGTAGGACTCACCGTGGTCAGTACGAGCTAAGTTCTCGTCCTCGGAAAAGAACCCACGAAAAGTTGATGTAGATGTTCTTGCTGCGCTCTGGTCTTGGTGACGGCTGCACTGAGCTTTCTTTATCAGGGAATGAAGCTTGATCAACGTTGCTGTCCAAATCCTGAAGCATCAGCTTTTGCGCAAGCTGGGGGGGAAAGGATGGTGGGTCTCGGAGCCTGACTGCTGCAGTGTAAGCTTGGGTGACAGGCCGTTGCCGTGTAGAGAGTGATACGTTGAGAGTGCGAATGGGAGGCATTACAGATGGGAGGAATTGACCCAGCGAAGCTACATGCTGCTCCTTTATCCTCAGTCTCAGAGATACGAAATATGCTCACTGGGTATGATTTAGAAGCAAGTGTTCCAATTGTTAACTTATTGTCAATCTGTTGTGAGTCCTGGGCCTGATCATGAATGGAATGAATGAAGCCTGCAGGTAGAAAGATACAAAATATGCTCACCGGGAATAATTTTAGAAGGAAGTGTTCCAATTGTTAACTTATTGTCAAGCCCTGTGGGAGTGGAATCGAATGGAGCCTGCAGGTAGAAGCGAATTCTACCTGCACTGAAAGACGAAACGAATTCGTCTTTCACATTGAGTAGCAACAAACGAATTCGGATGCTAGTGAACGCACGGGATGAAGTACTACATTACCGTAGGGGGGTTAGAGACACGTGACGAAAAGTAGTTTTGCCAAAAGCATTGACGAAACGCAACAAGACTTGCAAAATTCGAAAGGGTCCAATGTTGTTGTTTGGCTGCAGCGTTAACTGGCAACCGCGTCTGGTTTTATATTTTTTTGGGCTGCAGCGCATCATTCTCTTCCTCTAGCTCTCACCTTCAAAACTCAAACCATAGCCTGCTGTCGCGCAGCTATCCTATTTTGTGACTTGCTTCGTGCAATCCATTATAGCTTGAATTCGCTTCGAGTCAACATCTTTTTAACGCAGAATTGTTTATTCATCTTTCCATTATCGCTGCTCATCTTTTTTATCCATCCTCAGTCAGTTCTTTCACGGTAGGTAAATCCAATCTTGCTAGAATAACACTGAAATTGTCTTCGCAGATGTTCAGCACTTCGAAACCAATGTATTCGGCGAAAGACCTCATCAAAGATCCCAGTATCCTCACTCTGTTTGCAAAGCCTGGAACTCGTGTGTTTTACCATCATTTACTGGCTGGGTATGCAATGCTAACCAAACCACAGCTCCCAAATCCTTCGATGGTTTATGTGGCAATCATGTTGGAGAGGTCCTGGTATCCACACCTAACATGTCAACCATCTACCACCCTCCTCTGAACCAATGCTCCGTCCGAATGAGGAGAGATGGTCATTTTGGCCCAGATGACCCTCTGTACTTTCCTCAGCCATTCCATCGTCCAACTGCCCATCTCGCAGTCATCAGAGCCCCTCAACCCTCACCTGATCACCCATTCGCTGTCACTTGGATCGTCCCCAATAGTTCTCATTTTGAGCCCTCCTCTCAGACATTCTGCGTCGGATTCGGTTTCTTAAATAGACGTATTCGTTCTAAGCTTGTTGCTTTGAGCGATACCGTCCTCAAGTCAATACCACATGGGCAAGAGGATGATCCATACATTCGCTCAAGTCGTGAACACCTTCGTCGTCTGATGGACCGCCTGAACCTATCTGCACCCATGGATGATCTCTTTCTCCGGTTCCAATGTGCTCAGCGCCACCTTCTGGAATTGGACGCAAGAATTCGGTGGATTACAACCTTTCGGGAGAGGTATGGAGCAACACCTGGTGCGGATCACCCAGGCATGGCCGATGATTCGTTGGTTGGGGCCTTCTCCGATAATTTAGACGTTCTCGAGAATCTCTTTCAGTGCCAAATCCCGGTTTACTATGTTCGCATTCTATCCCGTGCGGGCAACGCTCGGATAGACAAGTTGCAACATTTTCCCCCTCTTAACCAAAAAACCCAGTTGCACAGTGGGTTTGAGGTCGACTTGTCTGACAAAATCCCATCGCATCGCGTTATCTTCACTGGCCTTGCGCAAAATCCTGAGCGATATCTGACAATGGTCAACTACGTCATCTCGCTTTTGGATTATCCTTCTCCACTCGGGAACTCTACACCTCGAAGCTCGACATCCATGCAAAAGGCGAACCTTCCTTTTCAATCTTCCCTTCCCACCAGGTCCACCTCCTCCGCCTCCCAAGGACGATATGCTCCATGTAAGGTTGCTCAATGACCCTATTTCTCTCTCCGATTCACGTTTTCTATAGATAAGAGAGGAGGCAAAGCCAAGCAACTCGCTGACGGTTTCAACAACACTTTCATCACTCCCTCTGGCCCGCTTATGCCGCAATCAATAGACAACTGGAGAACGGCATTAGAGGGACTTGCAACCCACAATCAGTCTCTTGCTGCCCCTGAGGGAGTAGACCGTGGCTTTGCTCTTCCACCTGCAGACTTATTTGTGACGACCGGTAACCAGTCGATCGCTGCTACCCTCTTTCGCAACTACCTCAAGTTGAAGGATATCTTCATTTACCGCCTCTCATACAGCTCTGAACGCTATTCAAAGAAACAATGGCGACAGCTGCTCACTATTGACGAGGGACAGGAGATCCGCTCAGACACACGCACAGGGAAGCAGCGACTGGAGATGCAGACTCTCCTGAAGAGTATGGTGAGCAAGAATACCGTCCAATTTGATCAGCTATCGTCTGCTCCTGTGACTTGGCACAGTCAAACGATCGACGGTACCCATGTACCGCCAGCTCACCTTGCCAAGGAGATCATCTGGGAACTGTATGAGCTCAACTTCCGGCAGGACCTCGTCGCATTGGACGCCCATCTCGACGAGAGCAATATGTCGCTGCCAGAACGCCATAATCTTCTTGACCAGTGCTGGATTGGAGCGAGAGAGTACGCTGATTGTCAGAAGGCGCAAGATGGGTTAGCTTCCACGGATCCCACAAAAAGATCTCGGGTCTTAGGAGCTCTTCACAAGGTGATGACTACCTGGCGTGGACCGAAGCCTCCTGTGCTGTTGTCTGGGTTTCCGGTTGATATGAGTGGTCACAATTTTGGGACTCGGCTTGACCAGATTGAAAGAGACCTTGCTTTTTACTACACTAGCTCTTTTCTCGATGTATTTTTTAGGGCAGCTTCCATACCCTACCGCTTGTCATAGTCACCATTGTATGATTATTTGTAATGTCTAGCTACCAAATGCGTCGGCGTTGACAAAGGTTGACAATAGGAGTTATTTTCTTGTCAAACGTGTCGTAACGACTTATCTCTCCTCCGTGTACTGAGCTTTGCACAGCTCAGGAGAGGAACACATCAATTTATTGGAGACCTAGGTGAGTCCGTTATACCGCAGGTACAGCCAGTTTTGCTAAGTCACATCACAGAGTATCAAGGTCAAGGCTAGCCACGCTCTCTATCCCAAAGTCAAGGCTAGTCACACTGTCCATCCATTCGCGTGCTTCCTGTATAGTCGGCCTGAGCAAAGAAAATTGTCAAACGATCAGAACACTCACCGGCGGCAGGTTTTGCAAGACGAAAAGAACAGACAGCAGTACACAAATCACTTGCCACCCGGAGAGTCCTTGGAGGAGCCTGCCCTGGCGTGCTGCCTCCGGTCGCGACGCAGGCGTCTTTCTCTCCCATACTTGAAGAGCCGTTCTGCCTATCTTCTCTCCCGATCTTCCAACTATTATCATCGGTACTCCCTCCATCTCCGTCGTCTGTGGTCAGTGTCAGACACCATTGTCTGTCCATGTACAAAAGCCACGTACCGTGACCGATTGGACCCAGTCTTGCACCCAACGTGGATGATGTCGTTGACCTCACCTGTCCTTCGGTCAAACACATAAACGTCCCCGTGATCACTCCCAGTGACTATCGCTTTTCCGCCATCGTGAAAACATACGTTTCTGGAACGCCTTTCATTGGTCTCTACGGCAAATGTCTTTACTCTCTCTGACCCAGAGAGCTTGTAGAGAGCGACGCCTTGCGACGTATCATCCAGGATGTATGCGTCGTCTTTGACGCTGATAGCCGCACCCCCTCTTTCGAGCTGCAGTGAGAACGAAGAAAGAATGTAGCTGGATTAGGCCACTCACATCACCACACCAGTGGTCTTTGTCACGGTGACTTTGCCTCCTGCGTCAATGATGTTACTGTTCTGCAGTGTGAGTCATCTTACAAGAATGCTATGCTTTACTCACTCACATTTCACCGTCTTCCCTCCCAAAAGACCAGATTTCGGGACCACGGGCAGCCGTTTGTCCGAATGCCACTGCCTGTGGCCAGTGATTTTTGATCCTGGTCGATTTAACAACAGTTAGTCTCATTAGAGGGCCGACTACAAATCGATGAACTATCTCGGAACGGTGTACGATGGCAAGTTGGCCTGAGGTCGCATCGAACGCCATCGCTGCTATCTCCTGCCCGTCTTCTCCGCCTTCGAGACGGTTACAGTATACCTCGGCGAACTATGGACGGAAAGTTGTTGGGTCAAGGCACGTTGCGCTCAGTCAGGAGTTCACTGACTTACATCTTGTTCCTTTCTACTGCGCCGCCAGATGGATAAATACCCATCATCCGTTCCGAACGCGAGGCCGTCGTCTGTGTCGTCCGGTCTGATCATCCATGCGAGTGCGGTGGTGACTCCCCTGTCACCAGCACCAGCTGGTGACCCCAGAAGCTTCTTCTCTTGCAGGTTCCAGATATGGGTTCCGTCTCGGCCTATGAAAATGCACTTATAAGGGCTTCCCTGCAGAGAAGATGTGGACTCACCTCCAGAGGCGACGTGACTGCCCAGCGGATGAGCAGCAATACACGCTACCTCCCCATAGTGTCCATCTAGGAGCGCATGCAGGGTGTATTTTCCTTTGGTACTCTTTCGTGTTTTAGTGTCAGGTTTGGTGGTGAAGGAGTAAGGTGCCATTGAGGAATTGGATACAGCGAACTCTTTCTCAAGTATTTGAACTCGGCCACCTCGTCTCGTTATTGTTCTCTCCCCAACTTGATGACCAGGAGCGAGAGACGTTCTCGTTATTATTATCTCCCCAAGAGCATCACTTGACCAGGAACAAGAGAACAATTAACGAGCGCGATTCTCGCACTTTTTTTAGACACCACCTTCAAAAGTTATGTCCCACCTCATATCTTTCCTTCTTCACTTCCTTTGCGCCAGCGGACGTCAAAGTCCTTGCAATGTCCTTCCCATCCCCAAAGTTCTCCACCCCTAGCTCTACATTCTCCCGAAGGGCCGCCATTCGTCCCAAAGTTATTCCTTTATATGCTACAGTCATCCCCAGACGTGCGCGCCCCCGCTCTCTATCCATAGGGTCCTACCGGAGAGGCCTTTATTTCATCCATATGCATCCGGCAGACGTGAAAGACCGAGCCCCATCCTCGTCGTACCTCCAGATGGCAGTCCACCATCGCCTCAATCTCCGTTGACGCCCCTGGTTGATGAAGAAACGTCGTCAGGTTCATCCCAAGCACAGGTCATGCCAATCCAACCTCCAGCCAACGGGGAGCTCACGGTTAGATCGGCAGGCTGGGATACCCATCAACAAAGAGACTATCGTGTAAGCACTCGTACCTCAATTACATTTGCGTAGTCACCTATCTTTCATTTAGGGAATAGCCAGAGAGGCAATCCAAACGCATCTCGACGCGACCTTGACCCTGAGCAAACAAAAGAACAGTGCGAGGGAAATGGCCAGGAAACATGCAAGTGCTGCATTTCAAACTATTACAGCCATTATCATTGATCATTGCGTTACAGATAGAGGATGCTATCGAGGTGTTCAGAGACCATGCGAATCACTGGGGTGCCGATCTCCTTCTCAAAGACCAGCTCAAAACTCTGAGGGATATGGAGGCAGCTAGGTCGAGGAAGAGAGGGAAGGAGAGAGACGAGGAGGGTGGTGCACAAGACAGTGCACCGAGGGGGAAGGGAACAAAGAAGGTTACTTTTGCGGCATAATGCATCCTTCTCGACGTACACATTACAGCCAAGCGTATTCCTAATTATCCCTATAGTTGTCTATGATCGTCTTCTCCGAAGTCCTACGGAACAATTGTGAGCCATGGTTAGACTTCAGCTAGGGTCTAGAGGTCACTAGCCATCGTGACTCAATGCGTTAGTTTCCCTGATGCGTCGATTCGCGTCCCTTCCTGCTATTTTTCTCCAGTCATAATAGACTTCTGGACGCTATTCAAGTCTTCCTCCTGCATGTGATCCCTCACCGAGTTTTCTTCCAGCTTCTATTGATCGTCGCCTCATCTTTCTTCCGAGTCTGAAGTTTTTGTTCGTCAAGTCTCACACATTAACAATTGGAAAAACCCGGTGAGCATGCCTGTTTTTTTGTGGACTGAGGATGATAAAAAAGACCTGCGGGCTCTATTGGTTCCACTCCCACAGTTCCAGGACAGGACTTGCAACAGAATGACAATAAGCTAACAATTTGGAGTGCAGATGAATCAAAGGTGCGTATGTCTTTCTTCAAAGCTTCAATTCGTCAAGTCTCCAATTGTCTTCTTGTGCCGACGAATCAAAGGTGCGTTCGTATTAAACGGCGATTAGATCCTCTAATAGCCTCATCCTCAAGCAGCTGTACCTTACACGGCCTGGTGCCCCAGTCTCAAATCTACCAGTCATTACTGCGTCTTTTCCAATTAAATACAGATCATGGACGACTTGCAACTACTATCTTCTGAAGTTGTCCCTTCTCAGCGTGCCGCTGGCGGACCACCCCCTGCTGACCTATCTGGTAGCCATGTTACCAGAACAGAGGTACACTCCCTACAATTGTACGATGCACTTCACAAATAATCATGTCCCTTCGCAGGTACCTTCAGCAAACAGCACCCTTCTTTCAGCTCCGTTTAGTTTCCGCAACTTCTTGTGGAGGCCCCAAGCCTCGTCAGACAAACCGCCTGAACACACTTCCAACACGCCCAGAAATAAACGCCAACGCGACCGCGACGAGGATGGACCCTCAACATCGTCTGACCGTGTAAAATATCGTCCAGCGGTCACGCAGAAAGAGCTTCATAAAGTGCGTATTTAAAATAAATCACTGGCATACGTGAGACCTAAACAATATTGTCAGCAACACGGGAAATTGAAGCATACGCAAAAAGTTCTTCAACAGTCCCGCCGTAATGAAGCAGACCAAAGACGACAAATTCAGGATCTACAAGGACGTCTGTATCTGCACGAAGTTCAGAAGGAGCCTCTCGAGGACAGAACTGAGGAGGAACTCTACGAGGACGAGGACATGCAGGCGGAACTTGACGCTGTAATCCACCAAGATGACATGGTCATTAAACAACTAGTATGTGCTCTCGTTCCTTTCTGATTTTTTCTTTTCGCATACTGACAGGTCCCATCCAAAAGCAAAACCAACTTGCACAGTCCGAAGCGGATTACAGACAAGCTCAGCAGGAGAAGAAGGAATTCAACGCTCTCCTGAATGTGTTGGTGAGTGCTTAAAACTCTTGTTTACTGATAGCTTCCTGACATGCAGACTTCAGCGAGCAGAAATGAAGGAGATGGTATGTTGTTGTCAGATAGCTCCAGTATGTCCGTGATCCTCAACCCACAACAGCGTCAAAAATATGATGATAATGAAGAAAAGCTTAGAATAGCTGAGAGGGACTTGGTGAGTGCTTTCTCAACCTGGCAGGACAGAGCTTGAACGTAGATTGTCAGGTGCAACGGGAGACCCAGATTCGGTCCTTGCAATCCAGGCCTCGGCACTCAGGTCAATCCCCGCGGACGTCTCAATCCCAGCAAAGTCACGTCGAGCAGGACATAGACATGGATAATCTGTCTGCTTCTGCCACTTCTCAACGGACGGCATCTACTTCAGAGGGTACATCTCCCTCCGCATCATCAACCACTTCTTCCACTCCTTCTAACATTGATACCACCCTTGAAACACTTCTCCATAAATTGAACGAGCTTGAACGGCGATTTGGAAACACGCAGACTTCACCCACCGTTGCACAGACTACGACCACCGCCCGAGGTAGACGTCGTCGGAAGTATGAGGCCAAGGAGGGCAGTCAGCGCTTTATGAAGGAGCTGAAAAGGGAGGCCATGGATTCAATGCCTGAGGAACTGAGAAACGAGTGGACAGTATGTGTATCCTGTGTCCTGTTCCAGACTCAGACTCACGGATTTTTTAAGAGTGCAGCCCGACAAGAGTTCAGAAAACTTTGTGGCATCCATTCTTTTGACGCCGGCGACTACGACCCTCTCGACGAGGAAACTGCTCAAGACCACTCGCTTGGACGTCACCCTGGTCCCGAGGGTGATTTGCAGTATCGGCTCTACTTCGGCGACAATTGGCGTCAAATCAAATGGAACAAGATTGTCGTATCCAACTTTGCTTCAAAAGTATCTGAAGCACGCAACATCTGGAACGCTTGTCCTCAGACACAATTGAAGCTTTTATTTGGGGCTTCGCGACGCAGGTCCAGGAAGCGTGGAAGCGGTCTGTCCCTCGCGTAAATGAGACTCAGGGAGATGCTGGTGCTCGAGCGAGAGAATATAAAGCCCATGACAAAAGGAGGAAAAGGGTTTACTCCCGCAAGAAAGAGGTGATGAAGTTCTCAAATAGATTTTGACTGCAAAGGTTGCTTATCCTACTACACAGAAATTCGAGAAGCGCCAGAGTCGCGTCAAGAGCCTGGTCAATGATCCACATGATAGGGTTAAGTGGCAAATGGCACAAGACATCCTTGATGAACTCGACATCGAGGGTCAATCTTCGGAGTGCACAGATGACGAGGACCCAACAGGACTGAAAATTCTGGTTCCAAAGTACAGGCGCAAGGTCATTGGCCCAATTCTCCATGAAGTTGATGAGAAAGGTAGTGCCTTTGACCAGCGAACATTGAAGGAGCTTGGATTTCGACAGGTGATGAGGGCAGTCAAAAAGCGACGCATTACTGAGGAGGTGTCTTCTAGCCAACCATTGAAGTATCTACCTCATTGCTACTACAATGCCGAGTATCTCGCTGGATTATCGGATCCTGCACGAGAAGATTTATACATCTCTGAAAAGCAATACCCTTTCTTTGAGCAGTGGGCTACGAGGCAAGAGAGTGTAGGGGCGGGCTCAGCTAGTAATGGACAGTAGTTACCGACTCGGACTATGTATATATGTTTACTTAACCTTTTGATGAAACACGAGAATGCTTTGGTATTGGTCGTTGACTAGTATCGGAAAACCAGACATGAAGAGGGCTCTACCTCATTTCCACATGCTGAGCTTCACCCGGTCATTGTTTTTTACTATTAAAAGACGTTATTCTGCGTTATTGTAGAAAAAATGCGTCACGTGCGTCAAGGGCGTCTCAGTCAATTGTCATCTTGACTCTCACTCCCATCCCCTCCACCCCCTTGACCTCTCACTCTCTTCTGTTTGGCATGCGAACGCGTTTCGGTGCTATACGATTCGAGGACGAATTCGTTTCGTTCTCTGGTGCAGATAGAATCCGCTTCTATCTGCGGACACAGGACCTGCACATCGATTCTGGACAGTCGAGGTGAGTTATCTTGGGTTGACCTATCTCTCTAGTATCTAAATTCAGTGCTGGCGAGAAGCCACTTGCACTCTGTTGGGCACTTGTGAAGTATCACGATCGCATCATATCCACGGCTGCAGGCAGAGTTGCAGGATTTGCTACGGCTATCAACCAAACGAGGGAAGTCTCTTTGGCATTCAAATGCGTTTCGGTGCTACACGATTCGGGGACGAATTCGTTTCTTTCTCTGGTGCAGATAGAATCCGCTTCTATCTGCGGACACAGGACCTGAACGTATCAATCCTGCACACTCGAGGTGAGTTATCTTCCCAAATCGGAGTCTGTGTTGACGTATCTCTAGTATCTAAATTCAGTGCTGGCGAGAAGCCACTTGCACTCTGTTGGGCACTTGTGAAGAACATGATTATTCTAGTGAGTCCTGACACGTCTTTTTCCTGCATGTAGCTAAACCACTTGCCAGCGTGGATGCGGAAACGGGTGCTCATCTCCAACGCACCATTCAGAACAACTCGGAGGCTCTACATAGCACAGCCGGTAAGTTCTCTGACTCTGTCTACAATTGTTGCTAATGCCGCTATCCCCCTGCAGGTTATCACGATCGCATCATATCCACGGGTAAAGGCAGAGCTGCAGAGTTTGCTAGGGTCATCAACCAAACGAGGGAAGGGCACTTGCTGCCGTTGCTAAGGTGCGTCAATGACCCTCGACAATGACTTTTTAATTTTCTTCTCTGTACAGCAAACAACGAGGTCTTACGTCATACGTCACAGATACCAGATGCATTGTTGAGAAAGATTGAGGCAATCTTTTGGTACGTCTTTTTCGGCTTCCTTTCAGGGCGATTTTTAATATGCTTCCCTGCAGATTACGGACTACAGAACTGGACAGTGGTTTTTACTGGCGTGATCTACGGAACAACTAGCTTTGCAGACCCCAAGACGAAAAGTCGTGGATCTTCTGTACGGTGCTGTCTCCATCGAGTTCGTCGCTAGTACCACCTTCTCGCTGCGTCAAACCGTTTCCTTGCCTGGACTCGACACAGGGTTGGTGCTGTGTCCAAGCTAACTCGGTTGGTGACCCTCACCAGTGTGGATTTGTGTCTAAATTACGTCACCTGTGTCGCAGTAGCTCGTCATCTTCAACTCCCATCCCTCATCCCGCGTCCGCTGGCATCCGAATTCGTTTCGGTGCTACTATGTGAAAGACGAATGCGTTTCGTCTTTCGGTGCAGGTAGAATGTGCTTCTACGTGCAGGCTCCAGCCCTGGACTCACAACATACGACAATAAGGTTAACAATCGGAACACTCGGCCAGAGGACCGAAGAATAAGGATGGTGGTCTCCATGACAAACTTTTGTACGACCTTGTTTTCCTCATGCTTTTTATACGGATGGCTTGTCTTTCAGTATTCTCACTTACTCTATGTTCTCCTCACTTACCAGGGGCTTTAGAAGCTATTGGGCATCCCCAGATCCTGATGTGAGTAAGGTTCTTTCATACCACGCACATATGTTGACCATTTTTATAGGCCATGTCGGATATCAGTGACTCGGGTCAAGAAACCCCTCGCGATGTGAGTTCAAGTTAACCAATACACTTACTTCCACTCAAATCTCTCTTAGTCTCACTCGCCGTTACCCCCTGAGCTCGTTAATGGAATGAGCAGTCTCAATCTTGAGGAGGAATCTCATATGCCTGGAACTTTCTCGGCCTCAGTGAGTGGCACTAGTCAAATGTTTACCCTTCCCTTCACTAAAATTCGGTCAGTCACCGCTAGCATCTGATCTCCACAATGGACTTGCCGCACTTAGTCTTGATGGAACCAAGTCGCCTAACACCTCAGTGAGTGTTACCAGCTAATGGTACCTTCCTTCCACTGATATCTTTGCTCAGTCACTACCGCCGCCAGCATTTGATGTAGTCAGTAGAATGAATGCTCTTAGTCTTGATGTGAGTGCCACTCTCGTTCTCCCTGTGAACGTTATTCTCATAGCAATTTAGACCCCGAACAACGACCATGCTGAGGACACGATCGCAAACCTCATCACGGCAGCGACAATGACTGCGACTAGCACGGACGGTTCCTCACACAGCAAGCTGTTTTCTTCTTCGGACGATGCCTATCCGCCTACTAGTGCTCCCTCCCACACGTATTGTCCCTTGCCTCTATCTGATGCCCTTCAGAGTGTACAAGCCACTGTGAATGCACCCAGGGCCGTGTTATCCCCATCTTGCACCACCTGGACGTCGATTTGGATCGGCTTCCTCCTTCTCTTCACCATCACCCCGACGCCAGTCAGGATCAAATCAATCCCCAGGTTCCTACAGTCCACCGAGCCAGTTTGTTCCCCACCACAATTAAACTCAGTATTTACGCGTCGCGATAAAACGAACTTGACGATTGGAAGGGATCAACAAGAACTTACAGGAACAGGAAGAGCTGATTTTTGGTGATGCGTTTTCGTCCTTGGATGATGAACAGCAAGCTTCGAGGTTGGATTTGGTGCATACTTTCGCCAGAAAAACTTGCAACAGGGTCACGCAGTATTTTGAGAAGGCAACGGATAGGCAGAGAGAAGGCGAGGCAGCGTAGTAGCACGAGCTCACCCTTGAAGGTGGAGGAAGAGTTGGCTGAACGGAGGAAAGAATTGCATGAACGCCTTAGGAGTCTCCTAGTCAAAACCGATACGATAAAGCTCTTACGCATCCCTAAAGCCCCAGTGAAAATTAACGCAGGTAGGGTGTGTCGCTGTCTGATTTTTTTTCAACGTTTCTAATTGGCTTACAGATTATGTCCATCAATCCGACTTCTTTTATATGGATCAAATCAATCAG
>JAACJM010000501.1:0-23357 GCA_013368315.1 Tetrapyrgos nigripes
CCTGGGACCAGATAAGCAGTGCCGGAGCCAGAATACTAGGGCGTCTTGTATCATTCTAAGAGGCGAGCACAAGAACGAGGGCGTCGATTTACTAACGTTGCGCTGTGCATTTGTGACTACTATGTGTGAACCCTTGAGACGAAAAGGCTGCAGCAAGTTGTTGGCTGCGACATTGAAGATGCTGACGCGTCGTCCTCGGACTGAGTCTAGACCGATCGTTCGGTGTCGGCATCGTAGAGACCGGCAATAGAAATCTGCAGGCGTGGAAAAGTTGCGATTGAATTGCAAAGACAACCTAAGTTAACTAGAGTAAAGAGCCATTGCTTCACGTGGCAAGTGACAAGGCCTTTTCATACACTAGTTCATATCAAAAACATGTAGTTTCACCACTGGGGAAAGGTGCCACTGCTTCGCATGGCAAATTACGAGGCCCATTGTATAAGTAAGTAATACTGTAAAATTGACTAAAAAAATTAGATAGAGCTTAATATCTTCTGTAATGACACCTTGAACGTTGGGTGGAGGAGCCTATAGTGGTTCAGAGAGCGGCAGTTGGACTTGCGACGGCTGCTGAGGGAAGGTAAATATGCCTGAAGCTCGTCGTGGTTGGTGGGCGGCAAGGCAGAAATGAGCTATGACGTATTGAGCGTCAGTTCGGGTACTTCGGAGCGCTGTGGTGGCGTGTAAAATTTAGAACCCGTGAGAACCTTTGCTACTCAATTGAGGGGTCAACATAAGTTAACTCGGCCTAAAGGGCCTCGTAATTTTTAGAACATGTACCGCTAGTCAGAATGGGCATAAGTCTGCTCAGACACTGGGGGCGAGCTCATGAGAAGCAGGCCCTCGGCTCCCAGGCAGGAAGCCTCATGGGAAGCAGACTGGACAGCTCCCACCGGTAATCTAAACTATTGAATTCGAAGGGCCCGAGTAGCTAGGCCCAAGTACTTCGTGTAACCTTAGCAGGGGCTGAATCCAGGATTGCACTGCAATCCGCAGTGTACCTTATATACTTATATAGAAAACACTGTAGTAGTACGACAGATATAGAACAAAGACCGGCATTAAATGAAAATGTATATAACTTGTGAATACAAAGAGTCAAAGCCTTTCTATTCTTTGCAGCCCTACACACTATATGTCCAACAAAGTGGTTTGCAATTGCTCCAAGTGTGAATGATTCACGTACGACAACAACAGAGAACGCCTCCCTGGCCAACGGGTTGGCAGAAGCACGAGGACTGACCACCGAAACTGCGACCGATTGAGTTCATTGCAACGGGAAGCCAACGCGAATGGCTTAGATGCAGATGAGTCAGATGATGAGAATGAGGATATCATAGAGGTGCAATGGGATTCTGCAGGGAGGACCTGAACTGTGCAAGAGGAATGCAGTGTGTGGTTTTACTTACTGATGCATTTGATCGACTACTCATAATCCTCATCTCTTCTCCAGACGAGAGCTTGTCAATAATAACCTATCTAACAGCTCTCCTAGCAGCTTGGCTTCATCTCAAGGGCGGTGCCAGTCGTACCACTACCAATGTGGTTCTGAATGGCATTGCCTTCATTCTTGCAACTGCCTTCCACATCATTTCGGTATCGCTACAAACTTGTGGTTATGATATCAATATACAGGTCTCCACTCCTCAGGACATTCGTTCTACTTACAGCTCTCTACAAATCGAACCAACAATCATTCGCACCGTCTGGTGTCTCAAGTGCTTCACACTCTATCCCCACATGGCAAACCTTCCTGATCATTGTCTTTGGAAGCGAGGAGTATATCAGAGGAATCCCTGTGGAACACCTTTGAAAACCACAAGGAGAACTGGAAGAGGAGAAATTACTGTCCCTAGGCGCTTGTATAGCACCCAGTGTTTCAGGTCATGGCTCGAGTTCTTCTTGAAACGTCCAGGGATGGAGGAGATGATCAACAGGTCCTACAATGTCCCGCCCTCTCCTGATGGAAATGTGAGGGATACCTGGCAAAGTAGAGCTTGGCATTTGCAACCCGACTTTCCTGAGCAACCAGGCAATTTGACATTCTCTCTATACGTTGATTGGTTCAACCCGTTTATGAATAAGATAGCTGGTAAAATTGTATCCTGTGGTGCTATCCTGCTCTGTTGCATGAACCTTCCCCCAGCACTCTGCTATCTTCCCGAAAACTGTTGGATTTGGAGTTTCCGTTGATGACCTTGGAAGCTCAGTGATACGTCAACACCCCTAAGTATTGTACGATTAATTAAGAAAACCCCTATTTTACATATCTTATATACTGATGTACGATTTGGGAACATCATGCGCTTGCCACGGGTTCCCTGCCTATTTGAATTTACCTTTTTGTTGCTCGGAAATTCTCTCTCTCGATTTCTTTCGAACGTTAAATTCAACAAAAACACCTTCATTCTTGCAATCACTCCCGGCCCTAAAGCTCCAGATACAAACACTATATCCAATATCCTGCGTCTTCATATAGAGGTGCTCAACACTCATTGGCACGGTGTCACAATACAGACCCATCTCCATCCTACAGGAACATTCATCCGTGTCATGGTGGTTCCACTCATTGCCGATCTGGAAGCAATGAGAAAGATAACCGGCTTTCTGTCGCATAGCACTCGGTTATACTGCTCATGGTGCTTGGGTCTCCATGGTGACATCGAATGCCTATATTTGAATAAATACCCTTTGCGGGATCGAGCGATAGTAAGGCAGCAGGTGGACGAGTGGTTGGCAGAGATGAGAATAGGGCACCAGGAAGAAATTGCATCAAAAAATGGTGTGCGCTGGACATTGCTCCATGACCTTGAATACTTTGATCCTGTCAAGCACATCATGCTTGGGTTTATGCACAATACACTTGAAGGAATTCTGCAAGATCATTTGCAGGAACAATGGGGTATTGGGAGGAAGGAGAAGGGAAAGGGAAAGGGAAAGGAAAGGGAAAGGAAAGGGAAAGGGAAAGGGAAAGGAAAAAGCCAAGGAGAAAAGCAATGAGAGCGATGACTACAACACTGATGATGATGAACCAAAGGAGGAGTATGAGGAGTATACTGACCATGAAGTGAACATGGATTTGGACGAGTTGAGCCAGGAAAGCGGAGACCAGGAGATCTTCATGCCTACTCGATTTCGGTCTCGGTCTCAGGTTTCAACAAGCAGCTCTCAAGCATCAAGCTCCAAGGCACTAGCAGACAAGTCAGGGCACCAAACCTCGAAACTGTAGGAATCAAACAGCGCAAAGAACGTTCGGATGCTCGATTCATCTACCAGGGCTACATCTTTTGCAAGGCTGTTACCTCTTGCCCCGTTGTTGAAATAGTTAAGGCGAGCTTTTTCAATGCGTTTGCTGTGGACTTTTTCAGGATCGCACTTGCCCAAGTTCATCACCAGTGTCAAGAAATCTTGGAGAGTGCTGAACCGGTTGGCAAACTTCTGCTTGACAGTAGGAGCTGGTCGTGCAGGTGCGGATGTTCCGTCAGCGAGCCCCCACACCATGCATATATGCACTTGAAAGGCGCGCTAGTATCTTCATGTGAGTATTTACCTTCTAAATGCAGAAACTTGAAACTCACAATAGTACCTCTAGCCTTTTCTGGCACCTGATCTTGGGGTATGCGGATCGGGTCGCTTTTTTTCGATTTCTTCGACCTAGTTTTGGGAGCAGGTTGCTTGGAAGAGGGTTTCTGCGTAGACGACGCAGAGTTAGGCCTGGATGAAGGATTTTGCGCAGTCAATGAACGATTCTGCGTAGACAACGGACGGCTCAGCCCAGATGATGAACGGTTTGCGGAATTCTCCATAGTAGATGAACGATTTGGCCTAGAGGACGTTGCAGAATTCTCTGTCGACGATGAACGATTTGGTCTAGACAATGACGAAGTGTTCTGCGTAGACAGAGGTTTTCTCTTAGATGACATTGGGAATGAACAGAGGGACAATACTGAACTTGTCACTTAGGGTACGGAGATTTTTATGAGTCGGGGAATCAGTAGTGGCACAAAAGGGTTTTTTTGTCCAATCCTTTGACTTCTGCCCTATGTTTGATAAACAACAGCACGCCATTATACCTTCAAATTTTTGAATCAAGGTCAAACTGCCCATTGTATCACTGGTCTTTGCTATGATTTTCTTTCAACATACCCATGTTCTGATTCCGACCTCGATTAGGCGTGTGAGTGTTATTCTGCGAAGGTGGAGGTGGTGGAGGTGGGTTAGGCATGTTTGTAGGCATTCCATACACTTCGGTTTGGGACTCTCAAGCGAGCTGGATGAAGTTGACTTGGAGTTCGGTTTTGGTTGCGAGCGGGATAAACTCGACTTGGAGGTTGGCTTAGGTTGCGAGCTGGATGGTGTCGACTTGGATGTCCTTTCTCTCCCCAACTTTTGTCCCCTTCCTGTATATTTTTTGAAAGGATAATCAAACCACTTACCTTAGCCTTTCTTTGTTCGCATCCTTAGCCTTTCTTCGCTTTTATACCCTTTGAAAATCAAGAACTTATGGAGACCGCCAAGGCTATTGGTCTGATTTCCTCATTGATCATTTCTCCTGGCTTGTACGAAGTACCGCACTCAGGATTCTGGCTGGAAAATTAAAGCCTCAGTCGTTATGAGGTATGCTGCCTGTTTCTCTTTTCCTGAAAAGCTACATCAATATTGTTTACAGGACCCTCCCGGTTGGCAAGAGATCCTCAAGTACTTTCGTGATTCTGAATGTCGATCATACATATTCCAATACAGCTAGCAAGGTCATCAAACGGTGATCTACTGTCTTCATGTGCAATTCCATTCTTCACACCAAAAAAAGACTGCATTCGTTATCGAGCACAATTTCATCATGGCCACCTACCTTACCGATCGTGTCATTGTCTTTGAGGGTCAGCCTGCAGCAATCAGGATTTTTTCTGGATTTTATCAGATTTTTATTCGTGACTTTGCTGATTTAATTGTGTCACGTCACAAGTCACTAACACGTCACGAGTTACGGTCACATGTGACGTTCCGGGATCCAAGCCACAGGAGGACATAGGGGATAGTTTCAGTTGGCGTCGCAAAGGTTGTTAGTCGGAACTAAGGTATTATCTCGAATCGATGTTTTCCGTTCGTTTGAGTGAAATGTGGCAGGAAGTCCTCTCGTCGAGACGAGAGGACTTGCACGCATTTGATAGTTCCCTAAAGTTGTTCCTTTGTTTTTCCTGTTTTAGCTGTCGACACTTGCTTTCATTGTTGTTGTACATACATATATATCTCGCGTTTGTATTCTTTTACCATTGTATTCTTTGAAAGAAAACTATCTTGGATCTCAAAATCTGTTGCTAGGCATCGGTTAGTTTCTATTATTGGAATCTAAGTACATCTTGAGTATCCTAAGAGTATCCTAAGTTCGGATCTACTTGTTTGATTACCGGCTGGTGTGATGGTGAAGTCTTGGTCTGCTTCCCGTGCGGGAGCCAGACCTCTGCTTCCCGTGCGGGAGCCAGACCTCTGCTTCCCGTGCGGGAGCCAGACCTCTGCTTCCCATGAGCTTGCCCCCAGTGAGATGGGATACTTAGCAGCCTGATATTATGCTATACACTAAGTCTTAGTCACCTCCACACTGTGAATCCTGAACATATAGTACTCCTATCATTATCTTTCTCTCATCATCTGCAGTTTTAAAGTAGGTGTTGTCAATATTGTTGATATTGCAGTTCTCTGGCTGGAAATTTCTCTGACAGGTAATACCATCGTGATAGTATATTGAGCCATTTAGAGCTATAAAATGACATGTAAAGTGATGACCACTTATATATGTAATTGCTCTGGGTGTAAATCCTATCAATGTCCTATTCCCATCTGGTATAGTTAATTTCTGGCTGAGATTCATTTTGGTGTCAAAGATATTGAAATATATGAGTGGGAATGGTTCTGTTATCACTCATTGGAGAGGGGGATTTCCTTCACAGCTACATGAAATACCTTCATTGTGAAGGTTACCACTCATGTAATCATACACCCAGTCCTGAATATAATATGGGTGTTTGAATTTTGATCTCCATGTTTGATGAGGATAGATGTCTATAACTGTCAAGGTTGTCAATACACTCAAATAACCACCCAAGTCACACAGTATAAGGACAGATATAAAGCAATGGATAGAGAGATAGAAATAGAGGAAGAGAGATGAGTAAGCTGACTATGCTCTACACTGCATAGTATGGTACAGAGTGGAGATGAAGTGAACGAACTAAAGGACTAACTAGAATGTCTAGTGGTTTATATAGAAGACCAATGAATAAGTGATAGGGAAGAGATAGGAGAAACATAGGTGCATAAGTGGTGAAATGTAGGAGAAATGGAGGAGAAATGGAGAATGTAGGAGAAAGATAGGATCGATAGAATGGAAGATTGATTGATAGTTATTATAGAGTTTGACAGGTTTTATAAGGTTCAAAGTCAGTAATATAAGGTTTAAAAGGTTTATTGAGGAAATGCAATAGATGAGTGATCAAAAAATGGGTTCGATAATGAAGTAGAAGAGGAATGAGGACAAAGAACTGTAGCAGTTCATGACATTACCCCCTCTTTAAGCTATGCTTTTGCCTGGAGCACACATGTACTTTTCCAAATATCCTCCATGTTAATTCCCATTGAACATACTGTAGATCCTGCTCGTATCAGGTTTGGTGGACGATATGCATCTGGGTGTTCTCAATAGAAAGTTTCGATCATCTTCAATTTTGTCAATCCTGATGCTGGTTCCCATGAATTCTCTGAGTCTGAGTAGTCCAACCATTTGACTAAGTACTGCACTCCTTGATGATTTCTAGTTGGCTTTGAATCTAAAATTGCTTCAATGTCATATTCATTATCCTCTGGTAATAATTCTGCTGGTTCCCCTGGATAGTTCACTCCATGAGCTTCAGTCTCTTTGTATGGTGATAGTAGTGAAGCATGGAATACTGGATGAATTTGCCAGGTGTTTGGCAATTTGAGGTGATAGTTAACTTCGCCAATTATGTCAGTGATTTCGAATGGTCCATGACGACGATTTGCCAACTTACAGTGGGTCAAAAAATTGTCCACATGTTTCGCATTTTTGGAAAGATTGCCAATTTAAGCAATACTGATTAGAGATATTGAAATGTGGTCAGTGATGGGCAGAACGCCCTTGATAAGAGCTACAATAATCTGTTTTATTTGTCCTATTTGGCTCAAAACTCATTGAGATATGATTGATTTAAAATGGTATGTCATTTGGACAATTTTTTGAGTTGCCACTTCAAAATCAGTATTGTAACTATGTGATGTCTCATAGATGACATCATAAGTGGAGTTGTACAATGATGCAATGGCTACATCATAATGATATCATAGCTGCCAGCTGGACCATATATAAGGGCATCCAGTTGTTCTATAGCCCTCATCAAATCATGAGACCCATCACATCCACCCAGAAAGACAATATCCTCTCTCTCCTCCAAACTTCTGCTTCATCCAGGGAAATCTCTGCTAAAACTGGGGTATCCAAGTCAAAGATTGCTTCTCTGGCCAAAGAGATGTATCCTGACAAGGAGAACCATCAAGCAGGGCGTCCTAGAAAGCTGTCTACCACTGATGAACGTGCTGCTATCCAACAAATCAACACTGGCAAAGCTGAAAATGCTACAGAAGTGGCCAGAAACATCAATCCCCTCCTTGACCAACCTGTCTCCACCCAAACCATTCGAAATTCCCTTCTCAGGCATGATGTGGACACATCTAAAACGAAGAAGAAGCCCAAACTCACTGCAGCTCACAGGAAGGCTCGTTTAAACTTTGCACAGAAGTACAGAAACTGGACTGTGGATGACTGGAAAAGGGTTATTTGGTCAGATGAGACTAAAATCAATCGATATGGGTCAGATGGACAGCAGTATGTGTGGGGGAGGAAGGGTGAATCCTTGGGAGAGAGAAATGTGGTGGAAACAGTCAAATTTGGAGGAGGAAATATCATGGTGTGGGGATGTATGGGGTGGGAAGGAGTTGGAAACATGGCAGAGGTGGAGGGCAGGATGAATGCAGAGCAGTATGTGGACATTTTGGAGAACAACCTTCTGGAGAGCATGGATATTTTGGGTGTTGATCCAGAGGTGGCCATTTTTCAGCAAGACAATGATCCTAAACACAAGTCAAAACTGGCCACCAAGTGGTTTGAAGACAACAACATCCATTGCATGAGCTGGCCTGCTCAATCTCCTGACCTGAACCCCATTGAACACCTCTGGACAACCCTCAAACACAAGCTCAATGGATATGACACAGCACCCTCTGGAGTTTGGGAAATATGGGACAGAGCAGCTGAAAAGTGGGATGAAATCACAGAAGAAGATTGTCAGAAATTGATCAGGAGCATGCCTAGAAAGATTGAGGCTGTGTTGAAGGCCAAAGGAGGGCATACCAAGTACTGAGCTAGCACTTTCTGTATTTTCACTTGCATGTCAAAAAATTGTCCAAATGACATACCATTTTAAATCAGTCATATCTCCATGAGTTTTAAGCCAAATAAGACAAAACAGACAGAATATTGTAGCGTTTATCAAGGGCTTTCTGCCCATCACTGACCACATTTTAATATCTCTACTCAGTATTGCTTAAATTGGCAATCTTTCCAAAAATGCGAAACATGTGGACAATTTTTTGACCCACTGTAGCTTTTGGCCTTGTTGTTTTCAGGTTTTTTCCATCGAGTAGCACTTTGTCCCCAACCTTGAACTTTACACCCTTTTTCATATGATCCATGTTCTGTCTTTTCATGAACTCTGCAGCAGTCATTAAACTTGCTTTCAATTCTTCACATAATTCTTCCAAGTTTTGGAGGCATTCTTCAACTTTTGGCACATGTGAAGAGGGATTAATCAAAGGAAAGAGTCAAGGGAGATATCCATGGAGTAGTCTGAAAGGTGATTTCCCAGTGGCTGAATGCACTCGGGTGTTATGACAGAATTTGGTGTGTGGCAAATATTTGACCCAATCATCCTGACGACAGTTGCAGAAGGTTTGTAAGTATTGCTCAAGTTCTTGATTGAACCCTTTGGTCTCATCATCTGTTTGTGGGTGATAAGCTGTACTAAGAGCTGAGGTGATACCTAACTTAGCATATATCCCTCTCATAACCTGACTCGCAAACTGGGCTCCTCAATCCAATATCATTTTGTCCCAAAGACTGTACCATTGCCAAGTGTTATTGAATAATATATCAATAGTACCATCACTATCAATATCCTTTCAACAAGGGGAAATGACTACTGTCTTAGTCGACTGGTCAACCATTATGTGAATCACATTGAAGCCATCACATTCTGGGTGGTAATAGTACCAAAGGGTCATTCTGGAATGTTGTTTGGGACCAATGGTACATGTAATGGATGGTTTTGTGCCTTGGTCAATTGGCAAGTAGCACATCCTTCAACATAATCACGAACAAATACTGACATACCAGGCCACCAAAATTCTCTACTAACTAGTTCATAGGTCTTAAACCAGCCTGGGTGTCCAGCAGTGAGACTATCATGATGCATCTTGACTATGTCTCTTTGTAATTGTTGGTCATAGGGGACATAGACTTTTCCTCTTCGTAATTCCATTCCTGTAAGTTCTTGACCAACAAATGCAGACCATTGTTTAAGATGACTTCAAGAGCACTCACAACTTCAGTGTCTTTCTTTGGACATTCTTTAATTTGTCTTCTCAGTTCAGTATCTCCAATCACAACTACTGCTCTTGGTCTCGTAGCCCAAATTCTGAAGAACCTGGGATCTAGTAACACTCTGTCCTTGTTGTCGTTTTTGACTCCCTCTTTATGATCTGGTCTTCAATTGAGACTTCCCAGTTTGTGGATAAGGGTAAAGTTGAATCGTGTAAGAAACAAAGCCATTCTTGCTTGTGAGGTCATGAAATATTCCAAGTTTTTGTGATCAGTGAGAATTTTGATTGTATGTGGTTTGCCTTCCAGGTAATGTCACCATGATTCTAGTGCCCATATAATCGCTAGTAGTTCTTTATCATGGATGCTGTAATTTTGTTTGGTTTCAGATAAGGATTTTGACAGATAAGCGACTGGATGTCATTTGTTGTCCAACCCTTTCTGTGATATTCTGAGGCATCAACTTCTACTTGGTATGGTTTAGAATGATCAGGCATTAAGAGAACTGGTGAAGAGGTAAATGCATCTTTAAGTGCCTTAAAGGCTTCTTCCACATCAATAGACCTTTTTCGTCAAGTCGAAAAGTGGTTGTGCAATTTTGGAAAAGTCTTGTATGAACCAACAATAAAAGTTTCCGAATCCAAGAAACAATTGGATGTCCTTGACTGTTTGTGGTGTTGGCTATTCAGTGATGCCTTTAACTTTGACAGGATCCATTGCCAAAGTGTTGTGAGAGATGATAAGTCCTAGGAACTCCACCGAGTCAGTTTCAAATGTGCACTTTTCTGGCTTTGCATAGAGGTCATTTTCTTGGAGTCAAGTTAATACTTGTTTGACCATTTGTTGATGTTCTTCTAAAGTTGTTGTGAAAATCATGACCACCTTTCCAGAGTTAATGAGGTCCTTGAAAAGAGTGTTCATCATTGCCTGAAACATAGCAGGAGAGTTCATAAGGCCAAAGAACATCACTGTTGGTTCAAAGAGTCCTCTATTGGTCTTAAACGCTGCCTTCCACTCATCACCTTTTTTTATTTGTACGTTGTTATACCCCCATTGAAGATCGTATATATGTACAAGTTCCTGGAAAGCTCAGCTTTCATATGGTACTAAAGGGATGGACTAGCAGTGAAGGAATGAAACCCATAGTTCATTACTGCCAGTACGCAATTTAAGGAATGAGTCATAATGAGAAAGCCCCAAAAGGGTAAAGATATTTCTGAATGCAGCAGTAAGATCAGCAAGATGTGTGCCTGAGGACTGAGGTGTTCTCATTGGTACAAGTGCAACTACAAAATATATGTGGGACCTTATAGAGAGCAGGACTCATCAATAAGAGAACTGTGCTACTAACTGGGTCTATGAACACCAAGTCTATAGTAGCACCAGAAAAACATAAGAGGAGTGATAACAAAGGCTACACAAACCTATAGTGACTGATTGGCAGTAAAGGAATGTGAGTCAGACAAGTGGAGCCAAGTGTGGGTGGTGGAGCTGTGTGAGTCAGAGTGACTATGGCCACCAGTTCCAGAAAGGTACTCTTAGTCAAGAGGATGACACAAAGGGAACATAGAAAGCCCTATGAGTCTTAGATAATATTGTACATCTCTTAGATACCCTAATTAGAAGGCACCTACTTAATCATGGACCAGTGGTTAAACTAATATTTCTGTTTTCTTATGTACCTTTTAGCAGACATTAAAAAGAAATGTAGAACTGTATAGTAGTAGCTGCAAGTAGTATAAAAGGACTAGGTATTTCTTGTAGTTACTCAAGCCATGTACTGTAGAGTATCGGTCATCTCACTAGCGCAAGCTGTAGAGACTGCGAAACATGAACTATGCTTCTACCAAATTTACTTCACTCACATCAAGTATAAACATAGTGTGTGGATCAATAGTGTTGAATCAAATTTGTTGGTTTTGTGTGTTACCTTTTGTGAAACTGGTTATAAGGCATTTGGGCCTACAAATTGTGAATTGAAACTGTTGTTATAGTCTTTGTGTGTTGAATTTGTGTTCATTCATGCAAAAGTCCTTGTAGTACAAGTGAACTGTTGAGTATTCTAACTACTCAGAATGCTTGCACTTTACAAATTTGTATAAAAGTCTTTAAGTTTGTGTTTGTTCTACATTTATGCAAAAGATCCCTATTAGCAGCAGGTACTCATCCTCATCCCATTGCACAAAATGCAATAGACTCTGAAGAGGTACATGTGGGCCATGAACTGGGCACTGGGCACTGGTTCATTGCTCGACGAAAGTTGACAGAGAATTTGCAGAGAAGCTTGCTGCTGAGTCTGCCAAGCTGACAGAATAGGATATGTTTTCCTGGGATACAAAAAATGTGGCCATTTGAGCTCACAATAAGACTCATCCTATAAATACGACTCATAATCAAATAAGCAAATGAACACCACTGCGTGAGTGCCCAGCACATGAGGTTGGCTACAAGGTATGCAAGAATGATTGAACAGCCATTATTCTTCTCCTTGCTCCATTCATCCTGTGCTGCATTGAACATTTTACAAACCTTTCTGTGGTTATTCAACCAACCAATGAGAAAGGTGGTGTCTTCACAAACTGATGCCCCAAGCAGATAGACTTTGAAGTAGTCACCAAGTTGGAGCTGAAACTGAATAAAGTGTTAGCACCTGAATTGGGTACTTGAATTTGACAACACAATGGAAGAATGAGGTATGGACACTTTGTCCCAAGCTCGACACGTCCTTTTTTACTTCCACCATTGTCATCTATTACAAAGAACAACACTTTACAGTTGTACACATTCTCCACTCTGTCAATCATCCTCTCGAATTGAGCACACTGAGTCTCACCATCCTTGCTCTCTGCAGTAGCTTTGAGAAGATCAATGGTGTACAACTGAACAATACAGGGTCAGAGTGTCAAAAACTGGCAATAGAATCAAATCAAACCTTGTAGTCATGATTCACACAAACTGCTGCAATCTGGTTCTTTCTAATATTCTTCCATTGATTGGTCCTGTGAACACCTATTTAAAAACCAGCAGTGTCTAGAATCAGATACAAAAACTTACAACATGCCCAGCTCCTGTTCTTTCAAAATTACTTCCACTTTCTTCTCTATCCTTGCAGCAGCATCAATCAAAAGCTAACCACCAAGCACATTGGCTGTAGGCATTATCTGAATGGTGTCCTTTCTCAACATTCCCATCAACCTCAACATCTCTGGGGCTTTGAATATGGTTTCTTTGGATTTGGATGACACTTGCGCATGTAGGGCCTGTGTTTGGATAGCTTCAATTTTGGCCTTGCTGAACAGCATCTCTAATGCACTACAGACCTTGAGGGATGCCTGCTTGAGCTTTCTTGGAGCAGGTCCTGTAGAGCTGGTGTCAGGAGACTCAGAACTGGCTGCAGATAGTTGTCTTTTCAATGCCATCATCTTGTTGCTATGTGTTGCTGGTCCATCCTTTGCTTTTCCATCCCTTTGTCTTTGTGCTTTGGTCTTTGCTTCTTCAGAAGCATGTGGACATTGTCACAAAGAGGTGAGCACTTAGATAGCGATAACGAGGAGCTATGGGCTTGACTCGACTAACAGACAGCAGTAAGTACTGGAACTGGTCCCAACGACGAAGAATGTATTAAATACCTAACAGACAGCAGTAAGTACTGGAACTACAGTGCCCATCAGTAAAGGTGAAAGAAGTAATGAAAAGGGGAATATACACCTGGTCCCAACGACAAAGAGGTCGAGATGGGGAACCAGGTGTCAGGGCAGGGTTTATATATGTAAAAGTAAAAGCTGTAAAGAAAGCTGTAAAGGAAGCTGTCAAGAAGCTGTATCGAAAGGTCCGGTGTGTAGCATGTGGAACAAGAGTCAAATGGTGTAAAGATCCAAGGATATGGAGATAAGAAGAAATAAATAGTACCAAATATAGACGTCATGACAGACATCCAGATGAACCCTTGCCCTTCTGAGAACCAAGGATATCAGTTATGAAGACCGTCTTTTCACCATGAAGTGAGCCAATCTGTTTATGTGCTTTGAAAAGCTTTGGGCTAAGTAAGATGTAGTGAGTAGTATAGCACACACCTTCATCTCGAGCAGCTTTCCTCTCCCTTTGCTTGGTAGCCTCATTCTCATTCCTAATCCTTGCCTCTAATTCCTCCTTTCCTTGCTCCAGATGATTGTTGACACAGGCTTTGCACCAAGTTTTGTGCTGGGAACTATTCTGCAATTTCCCTTTGTCAAAGTAGGCCCAGAAAGCATTGGTTTCGACAGACATGGGCAGTAGAGTCTAGTAGTCGAGGGCAGCAGACTGTAGGTAGTACAGCTCTCACAGAATAAAATTTTCATTATCTCAATTTGGAAACTCAGGCTGACTAGCCTTTAGCTGACCTAAGGCTTAAGAAGGGCTTAAAGATTTCCCAAGAAAGTTTAAGGCTTATATTTAAGGTATTAAGGCTTAATTTTTTTAAGACCTTATGCCCTAAGGAGAACACTGAGACTCATTGGTCAGTACTAGCTGAAGAATGGAGATAGGGCTCCAACCGAATACAATTAAATACTGTTATAACTGGTTAATAACAGGTTAAAATAATAACAAGTTATAGCTGACCCCAGTAACAGGTAGTAACTGTTATAACATGTTAGTAACTGATAAGTAGGAGGGCAGGATGCAAAGTGGGAAAACTCAGACTAAAATTGATGCTGTTAGTATACGCCAATCAAGTTGCAGTTGTTTCCCAAGGTCCAAGTGTCCCAAATAGGAAATGGATTCGGATGTTGGGATGAGCTTGCTGACTCATCAATGTGGCTTTTCCTTCCTCTCATTTCAACATTGAACACAACCTACTATGGCATAATAATAACTTCAAAACCTCAAGTCTGACATGTACTATTTTATATCTCAACAAATGGACCATTGTCTTTTCAATACAGCTCAGAGCTGTAAGCTTACAACCTTGGATAAACACTTCAAGCATTTGACCGACCATCATAGTCAGCTCCTCTTTAGTCCTGGCAGAAGCAATTGGGGACATTAGTCAACAACAAGCCCACTTAAATTTTATGCTTTTGTTGACTGTTGACTATCACTTTTCACCTTTTCAGAGTCCCCAAACCACATTGCAGTCCAAATATGCTGGAATTTATTAGCAGCAAGTATTTAGACACCTGTAATCTTCATCTTACATCCTTTTTGCCTATTTCTGATGTCAATTTATTGAAGGGCTAAGGCTAGAGGTGTCACATTTTTACCTGGCTTTTAGTGTTTTTGGAGTTGCATCTGCCCCATTTGTCATTCTTTATGCCCTCCTTTGGTCTGGCAGCTTCAAGAGCGAAATTATCGATGTTTTTGGATGGTTTAGTATCAACAGTACTGCAATCAGTTTGATGGGACTATATATCTATATGGCAATGCTTTTCCTTGTCTGGGGTATTGCTAGCAAGATCCAATACTCTACAGTATGTGGCTTAGGTAGCTACTCGTAATATCTGGTCCTTTTATACTACTCGCATCTACAACTATACAGTTACTTATTTCTTTTTGATGTCTGCTAAAAGGTACGCAGAGAAAATACAAAACAAATCGAAAAGTCCGTTAGCAAGTTCTACCTATTTCCTTGTAAGTAAAGACTTGCTTATTAGGGTACACAGAAAACTGTTCAATATTATCTAAATATTCATAGGAACTTTCTTCAGTCCTCTTTGTAAGCCATCTGGTGTTTTGTGTACCATCCTGGTTAGTGAGCATCACATCTATGACTCAGAACACTCCACTTATGACTGCTAGGTCCCTTGTACACGTCCTTATGCTAGGGGCATAGGGTTTTCTTGTAGTTTCTTTGTTGTGTTCAGTTTTCCTTTCCCTTTTCTCCGATCTTGCTTTATATGTGCTCTATGCATTGCCAACAGTCTACTACTTAGTCCTACATACAAGTCCAGCTCTTCTGCAGTCCCGTTCGCATACTTATTCCTAGCTAGATGCTTATCCAGAAATACCATTACCTGTTCAGGTTGTATTCCGATCATTCAGATGTACTGCAACTTAGCACTTCTGTCCCTTATATCTCTGTGTAGAGACGTCCATTCACTATCCCCTCTGTACCGATGGATAGCTGAACTCTCTGGGACCCTGTACATATATACTTTGTCCTACTTTTATCCACATGTACCTTTTACAGATACTTAAGACTCCCTCAAAGCCATCTTAGTACTACGGGATTTACCGATACATAGATCTAGACCTAGTGTGCTTGTCCACATGTCTGATCTTAGCACTGTCTTCCAAGGATTGTGCTGCTTACACATTCCTATGCCCACAAATAGGGGCTATCTCGCACTTCACTGTCCCTTTGGATCACACGCTAGCAGTACTAGTCGTTATAATAGGATTCAAAAGCCTTTGTAGGCTATCTTTACTATTCAGTGGGTCTGCTATCATAACTCCAACTCATACATATCTATCATATTACTTAGAATGAGTCATTTGTAGGCTTAGGGTCAGTGGGTGAGTAGTGTCACTCCCTAGGTTCTAGACTCCTTCTGGGGCATTCTCCCCTCATCAACGAGCCCATTCAGCATCATAAGGTTTAGCCCAGCTCGAGGGTTTGTGACAGGAGTCCCACCTGCAGAATCGCAGTTAGAGTTGCTGAGGAATCTCAGTTTGTGATTAGGGGAATCCTGACCTGCGGACTTGCAGTATTAAGGAGGAATTTCTGTTCTGATTGAATACACTTTATCCAACCACCCACCTACCAAGATCATCTTAGAGAGTGTTGAACTTGCCTCATCAATACTCTTGTCATTTAAGACCCCTTCGAAACTTAAGGAGTCTTTCTGAGTGTTTTATTTCATGAGTGAGACAATGGAGAAACGCTACATCATAGGATAGGGGTGTAAGTATGTAAAAAGCAATGCATGAGTGCTTTCTCCAAATTAGTGTATGATGTCAGGGTGAAAAACCTGGCCCCCATGCAGGCGTAACCGCACTGTTCCCTTAAAAAAAGGTCTGAGCTGGGCTCAGGTAAAAACACATGCTGCATGGTGAGTGACCCCACCACACTGACACCACTGAAAGATCTTGCAAGCAAGTTGAAAGGAAGAGAAAATAAAACAAAGTATAGAGATAAGACATGGTCCATGATTGAGGGTGGCAAGAGGGAGGGTGAGTGAAAAAACCAAGACGAGTGAGGAGACAAGCGAGGAACAAATAGAGAGGAAAGGGGTGCGAGAGAGTTTATGTAGTTGAGGATATAGGGGTTGAGAGTTGAATGAAGTGTTCTCGCTGCCTCGGATGGCAGATCATCGAACTGTCGCATTCCAAGGATTGTATAGTGTTCTCACTGCCTCAGGTGGCAGATCATTGAACTCTCGAGCGTTGAATAGAGTGTTCTCACTGATCAACTCGGATCATCGAACTCTCGTATTCCGAGAGGGTTGTGGTCTTCTCAGACGAGGGCCACAATTAGACGGTCTTAAATATATATATTTAAAAGTTATTTTATTGTGGATTTAGTGATCTTTTCTATTGAAAGCTACATTTCTATCTATACACTCACCAGCCCTATCATCTCTGTGGTAAACAATGGCAAGTCAATGATTCATTCCATCTCCACCTAGTACTGACCATCCTTATCAAGGTCTTGCATTAGTCAGAACAATAACCACAGCTGTAGAGATCAAACCCTTGCTCACGTTTGATACCTTCACGCTGTACAGTGCCACCATGGTTCACATGGACATACTTGGAAACAACGTCCTCTTGTCGTTCTTAGCTATCAACTTGTTTACAAATTTATTTATCCCTTTTATGATTGGTATGCCTTTAGCAATCTCAATAGTTTTCTTGGTTCTGACATGTGTATGTTCCAAGCGGGGCGAATCTGGTGGATCGGGCGCCAGGTCTCCAAGTTCATCGGAAGACGGAGGAACTCCCTTACCAGACGAACTGTTGCAATATGGTATTTACAACTTATATATTATTGGATGATAGCACTGACTGTTTAAATCCTTCTAGTCTTGAGTCTGGAATGATGTACCCCCTGGTCCTGATACCTACTCTGGAAGTATATCTGGTATCTTTGCCTACGTATACTGGCAACATTCTTATTCTCAATGGTGGTCTGATTCCGATGCTCACCCAAGTTGTTGTACGTCTATTTTACTGATCTACTGATCCATCTGAAACTCGCTTGTGTAGGGGATTGCACCGACCTTCATCATTGTCCGAGTCGCCCTCGGGATTAGTATAGAGAATATTCAAGATACTGTGGGTAGAGACAAGGAGGGTAATGGCGGACAGCAGACTCGGACCCTGATGACGATCTTTGAAGACAATGCCAGTACGGTAGCATCCTCGATACTGGAACACATGAATCATGGTTCACGGTACACTTTTCCAGTTTGGGTCCCAAGTTCGTTGTTGTCTAGCTTTCACGATTTTTTAGTTTGATCTGAGTTTGCAGTATTTATGATAAGAGTTTGTAGTGAGTTTGTACTATTGGATTTTACGTCCAGGTATGTCCAAGTTGTATGACCGACGTCCAAATGCCGTATGTCCTTGTATGTCCAGGTGCGTCCTTGTATGTCAGACTGCTGGCAGGGTGGTAATATAAGTAGGAGCCTTTCTTAACAAACAAATCTCATTTCATGATTCTTCAAGCACAAATTTTCTGGAGATAGTGATCAAGATATCCATTGTCATTTGATATACATTACAGCTCTTGCCACTGCTATGTACACTATCTTTAGGCCGAGTGACTCAGTGAGTGATAGTAAAGTCCGGGCTAACGTTGCCAGAGTCTCCGAGCACTAATACACGCACCTGAGTGAGATGGATCCACAGAACAAAGACAGCGCATAAAACTCACAGATAAGGTTGTAGTCATCGCCATCGGCAACCTCTGGAACGGTCACTTGGATCTGACCGATACGAATATCGAAGCAGGTTTCGAGGTCAACTGCAGATTTACGGTGGTCAGTCTGCGGCTTGTAACGTATTTGAGACGAGTAAAAGCTTACAATCAACAGTCTCTTCACCCTTGCGCAGTATAATCTGGCCGATGATGTTGGTGATACGGGCTGGAGCATTGGAAGTATCCCTTAGAGATATTATCATCAGCGTCATCATCGTCGTAACAGTGTGTAGAATGACCCTTACCAAGTAACGGTCCTCTGTTGACCAACGACCCAAACATCTCCTGCAACTGGAGATGTGATGGGCGGGACAAAGATATCCAATGCCGCTCTCTTCTTGACATTGGCAGGGGTAGCCAAGGCTGCAGAGGAGGCAACGAGGACAGTGGTAAATGCAGCGAGCTTGTTGAAGCTGAACATCGTGATGAGTGTCGTTAAGAAAGTAGAAAGAAAGCGAGGAGCAGAGGCGAAGAAGAGATCGCTTGCGGTCTGGTGCTTTCTTGTCCGGCTTTTATACGTGATGCTGACGATGACGAATATTATTGTGAGTGCGCTTCATAGGGCTTGCAGGAACAGATGACTTAAGATTAATGTCAGAATTAGGCGGTTTTCGTTCACCGCTAACTGGAGACGGTGACAGATGGCCTTGCATTGAGGGAAAATGAGCTGATCATGAATAAAGAAGCGACAGCTCCCAAGACCGTCAGTACAATACTGACAAAAAGATAGCAATCACTGACGGTCAACCTCCGCCTGGGTGAGACTGAAGAATTCACTCGATCTTCTCTGGTGTCATAAGAGCGTTGGGCCTTGATAGAACATCTCGACTAGAATGCAAGTGCAGGCAATCATAGCTCAGATGACGAGGACAAGGCGGTCAAAGGCGCATACCACCTGCTGGGAGTCTGACGGAAGACGGAAACCCGTTAATTCTCATAAGAGCGTTGGGCGTCGAGATTAGAATATCTCGGCCAGAACATGAATGAAGGGAATTATAGCTCAGATGACGAGGACAAGACACTCGAAGGAGTATGCCACCCGCTGTGAATCTTGCGGAAGATGGGAAGCTCCGTCGGGTCAAGCCAAATTCAGCTGTGGCAGCATGGAGCGCTTGGGAACCAATAATTTGGTTGTACTCTGACATGCGACAAAGATAGCTAACAAGTCCTACTTGCGTCCAAATCGCGGCAACGTACGATAATACAGAAAGTCCGACTGTCTGATGCTCCAGAGAAAGAACAGAAAGAAAAATCTGCGGGAATACCAGTGTCAGAAGGAGTGGAGCAAGCTAGGAGCAGGGTACTAACCGCACTGTCAACTCAAACACCTTCCGAACCGCTTCCCACTGAGGCGTTCTGGAAAACAGCCAAACCATGAGTACAGATTTACGGAGAGAGGTTGATAAGCAGAGTAATGGAATAAGGAACATCTTTGGCGCGGGGGTATCTAAGAAACATGAAAGAGACGCATATATGTCCAAGACCGATGAAGCAAGGGCGTTAGCCCGCCAAAGACGAGTACATATGTTGTTGTGTGGACAGGAATGAGCGAATGAGGTGCATATATGTCTGTATTGCGCGTGTGAATACATAGTAAACCCCTCCCAAGCACGAAGACATATGCGCGAAACGGTTGCGAGAATGGAGCTGGAGAGGTGCAGACACACCCCAGCACATTATACGACACCTATGAAGAGGAACAAGGGCGCATATTGCATATATGCGCGTAAAAGGGCAAGAATGGTAGGAAAAGAGTGCATATAGGCATATATGTGGACGAAAACCCGCGGAAAGCGAGATATATGCGCCTACACTTCGATTTTTGATGAGGAAAAGATGAAAATTGGAGAAGAACGCACATATATGCGAAGATACGAGCTAGAATCAACGGGCAAATGTACATATGAGACACGCAGTTGTCAAAATGGACGAAATATGGAAGATATGGTTGCGTCCATAAGGAAAGAGAAATAACAAGAAGCAAAAATAAAAAATAACACGTAAAACTCACCATCCCCTCCTGCCTCCTCGTTTCCGAATAAATCATCAGCAAAATCATAAAAATCTCGTCTTCCTTCAAAGCATCTCGACTAATACTTAGTGTACACGTATTAGGATCCGATTTAGACTTGCGGAAGACGTGAGGGCGATAGGGTACTCGGAACGTTGCTGCTTGTCCTGAAGGTGGTGAAAATTCCGATCCCGGCTCCGCTTCGCTTGCGGATAAAGAGCGAGAGGAAGAAAGGGAACGGGAGTGGGAACGTGAATCGCCGGGGGAGCGAGAAGGAGAACGGATGTTAGTGGGTTTGGATTCGTTGTCTTTGTCAGTGTCACGGTCCTTCTCGGTCTTGGACTTGACGTTGGATTTGGTTTGGATTGGAGTGGAGAAAGTGACCTGTCAATGTTTCAGGAGTGCAAGAAATGGGGATACAGAAGGTCAGTATTAGATGACTCACCACCCATTTCTTGTCGCCATCGTGTCTAACTTCGTATTCCTTCCTATCCTCGGCCCATTTCCAGTATCTGGACCTGCAGAGCGTCAACATAATGCCACGATACATGAACAGTTGGGTTGGAGACTAACTTGTTCAAAAAGCCCTTCTTTCTCTTAACTTCGTCGAGCTTCTTCTTGACGCCCTGCACCTCAATCATCCTTTCCTTCCAATGAATCGCTCCGACCGTTACCGGATCCTTCTTGACTCCTGCGCTCCCTTGACCTCCATTTTTCCGAGTGTCTTTGCGGGGATGAGAGTTGTGCGTTGCGTATAGCTTGGATTCCGGTGAGGAAATCGGGTTCACGTCGCGAAGGAAAGTGTGTTTTCGACCCAGTATGCCAAAAGTAGAATCGACTTTGTAGATGGGCTCTTTATCATGCATAGTGTGCAGGAAGGCATCAATGACGTTGGCGTTGTTTGAAAATGTGACTTCCATCGTCGTTGGCAGGGTAGAGCTGCCTGGGCGAGGAAGAGGTGGTGGTGGTATGAAAGCAAGGTTGTGTGTTACGTCACGCTGGCGGCATGAATATACCGCGTATCAAGGCTGCGCGCGTTGGCATCTTCGAGACCTCATATGGCTAGGTCATGTGGAATTACTGCAAAGTATGATATCGCATAAAAAAAAGCAGGAGAAATATTGAAAAGAAAAGAGAAACCGCCTTATGTGGTGGTTCGACCGGAAAAGCATCTTCCTCCCTGGCTACCATGACCTCCTCCAGTCTCGACGCTCAGCTAGCTGCTAGCTACGGTCCAACATGATCCAGGACATTATACTCGCGAGAAAATGCTCTAAAAACACGCAATCTTTTCAGAAATCTGGTGGTTTTGCTACTATTTTGGAGACAAATACTTGCTTGATGAGCTTTTACAACCCCAAAACACGACTAAAATCCGAACCGTTTTTTGATACCAAGACCTGGAGACTGCCTGCTTGGTCCTCTCCTTGTAATCCTTCACATGCGTAACTCGACAGTCGAACTCAAAAAATGTCCGGCTTTCTCTCAAAATGAACCACATTTCTCCCTGTTGTCCGCCAAGCCCTTTCCCACCCACTCCAGTACCTGCTTCCTTGATTGACCAACATACTGTGTCCTTCTCGGAAATAGTCCCAATTACCGTCTTCTGCGACGACTGTTGCCCCTGGCATCGCACTTCTCTCTCCTTGCCCTTGCTTGCTCCAAGATGAAGGTCGACTCCAAGCCCAGCTGGCATATTTACTCCGACACCCTTCATTCACTGTGGGGGTCACAAAGGTTGACAATTGACGTAAGGATTCAACCTACCGAAGGTTAAGCCCTCGTGCTGACTCGGGCCTGGCTTGAGCCAACTTAAGCGATGACCCAGGTTTTGTACGCAACACTAGCCGGAAATAGTCTGCGTCGATTTTCACTGGGCCGTAAGTATCCGTCACCAGCCCGGGGTTAGTCGTGGAGGAGGAGGAGGAGAGTCGTCTATTACCCTGGCTGGGACCAAAAACTGATTGCGCCGGCGGTCCGGGAAGCGTCCCGATGTAGGTCTGACGTGGAAAGTTTTGACAGTGATAAAAGTCTGATGGTGGGACAGATTTGAGAACGAGGGCCCCTTCCTTCCCTCCTCGTCTTCGACTTCAATAACCATCATAGGAACTCATGTCGCTGTGGTTTGAACTGGTACGAGTTTACTTCCTCCTGATACTGCATATATTAGCGATTCTAATGCAGGCTTCTCATAATCTCACGACTGTGCTGGCATTCCGGGGCGCAGAGTGTAAGCTTTTCAGTCCAAAAATCGACAGTGGAAATTAGAGATACAGTAAACGCAACTTGGTTGCTCTATGATCTCAATCAGTTCACATTGATTAGAATATTGTTGAACAACGAAGGTCATCCGGCTCAAGAGTGATTTCAATGCCGACAACATTGTAGCCCCACATGACATGCAAGGTGTATTTACCGCATCGGTAACGCAGACTGAGTATACTCAGTCAGTTCGAATGCTAGCCAATCTTCAAACTCTGAATCTACATTTTTATTATCAGGGTTTTCCTGTTTCAAGCCTATACTGGCGCCGCAGCGCTGGTGCCGGCTTCCTCTAGTGCCCCTGGGACTAGCTCCACTGTCAGTGACTTGTCAAGCTCTTCATCGGTGGGAACAATTGGGTTCCAAGCTACAGGGGAAAGCGTGCCAATCACTGCTTTCGTGCAACTACCGGCACAACCCATCACTACCGTTCCGAGCATTGAAACCCCCTCCGTAATCAGGTATATTTCGAACCAACTTGCTTTGTGGCTTAACAATAATGATCCCTGGGGCAAATG
>JAACJM010000502.1:0-22676 GCA_013368315.1 Tetrapyrgos nigripes
TCCGTGAGGGATACATTTTTGACACAGAAAAGAGCGAACTGGTCGAGTATGGGTGAAAGGAAGGGTCTGTGCTGTAATGGGGTGCAGAATCAAGTTTCTGCTGTCAAATGGAATGTACTGACACCCTGCCAGGAGTGGGCACCACTGGGAATGGGACACAAAACCAGGTTGACGGTTGGGGGGGCAAAATCAGCAACGACTTGAAGGCACAGACGTTGTTTGAGAATTCCAGATTGTATGGACCTGTGGGCTGGCTTATATGTTAGGGGGGGTCATAGTGGACATTTTGGCACCCCGCTCCAGCGGCGCGCTTGTCGTCTTGGTACCCATAGGTGGTCATAGATTTTGGGGTGTGGGTGAAAGCAAGTTTCAAGGATTTCTCAGGAGGAGCATGGATTGGGGTTAGGGTTGGGGACTTAGTTATATGGTATCAACCCCCAGGAGTCCGAATATTCAAGTTTTAAGGCAAACGGGGCAGCGGTTGTTGAGATAATCGCGAAACGACGCTGAAAAAGATGACATAATGGCCTGTAGACCAGGTACCCCAAAAAGTGCTCCCCCGGACCTGAGCCCGGAGCGCGCACAGCGTTCGAGGTCTGGGAATCCGAATCTGCAGTTTTTAGGACGAACGGATGAGCAGGGGACGAGCAGTGTGCGGACCTTTGAAAAAAGCACCGATGTCCATTGTGGGAGCTAACCTATATATAGTGTATCTACAGGTATTTGCATCCAGTGTATGGGTAGGAGTTAGTATGTGTTACAGCCTGTACCTCAAGGTGATGGCTGTCGTAAATAATACTGGAAGTTAATTGGCAGACTTCTGTGACACTCTTATATGTATACCCCAATTCCATATATACATGAGTGAAATGGCAACTGTGACGAAAGCATTAGACTCGACAGTAGACTTTTGAAGAAATCAAATAGAAGGGTTTTAAGAATGAAAGACTCCACTAAAATTGAAGAACCTGTCTACATATACATATCCAGCCCCAGCAGTATACAATTGTGCCATGATTCCTTCACTGACGGCTTCAGAAAAATTGTGCAGGCAAAACATACTCCACAAAGGACATATATACCAGTTACTCAGACGCATTATATATAGTGGTAACAGTATGTAGACTGGTCTCTTCGTCAAGGTGATGGCTGTGTTAAATCATACTTGAAGTTCAATTCCAAATAGTTGTGCAACGCCCGCATATGTATGCCATGTCCCATATATACACCAGAGTATAGAGGTGGCCATCAAGTCCTTAATAATGAGTGTCATGCAACTTTATATATGGTGGTAGCAGTATGTAGGCCGGTCTGTTATTTCAATAAAGAGTACTTGAAGTCTCCAATGCCAAATTGGTGTATCATACCAGATTATAGAGGTGGCCATCAAGTCCTTAATCCCAGTCAAAAATGACACCGACGGCTTCCGACAATTCCGACAGGAAACCTTGAGATCCAAGCTTGTCCAAGTATTTCTGGATATTTCCGAGTATTTCTGATATTTTCTGTACAATGTATACAGCAACTCAGAAGCAACGACACATGTCAACGCGTGTCGACCTGCTCGAGCTCACGGAGTGCGACACGGACTTAGACTCAGAGGTTTTCTGTGAACATCAACGACGTCATCGACGTCACGCTGCCCCAACAAAAACAATGGCTCCCCAAACTTTCTCGCCTAACTCAACTCACCGCAACCACCACCATCTTCCCCGTCTCTCCTCCCTTCTCCATCCACCTTTCTCTTGCTTCCTCACTGCTTTCACACTTTCTCCCCACCAGATCACTGCATGGTGAATTGCATCACCCTCTCACTAGATAACAACCATATCAGCGCATTGGCAACAAATTACCACGAAACTTTGCACCATTGCCCCTCGCAAGCGAGGTAGCGGGATGTTCTGTTCTGGGCCAGAACAATTAGAATCTTCTAGGGGTTTCCAGGCTCAAATTCCTTCCTTTGCCTTTCTTAGAGCCTGAGCGAGCAGTGTATATATGTATCGTTTTACATTTGAGGTACGTGTTTGTCTGCTCTCAATGCGTATCTGCCTAACTTTTGCAAACTTTTGTTCAAGTCTGCCAAACACTTTTTGGTGTGAGGTGCCAACTTTTTTTTCCAATCTGCAGAACACTTTTGGCCATTTCTCAAACTTTCACCTAGAGAACTTTCTTGTTCCTTATTCCAAAAACTCTCAGAAGGATTCTTGATCCTTCTTTATCCTTCTGATTATTGCTACCCACTTTTCTCTAAGAAGATCAACTTCTTCCGAGCTGGGTCATTTATCACTGACCGTTGTCATTAAGGCCCAGTCAAAAACGATGCCGGCCACAACCGACTATAACCGACCACTTCCGAAAATCTAGCTCCTGCCAACTATATCGGACGTGGCCAGAAAGACGTCGGAAAATGACCCTATACCGGATTTGCTTCTGACTATTTCTGGTCATTTCTGGTCATGTCCAGGCAAAAAGCTGTGAGGATGTGTCAATGATGCCTTTCACACCGGGTCGGATAGTATCAGAAACGATCAGAAACTATCCACTTTTATTCCATTTCATACTATTGTACATCTTCTCTACTAAAGTAAGCTATACGGACGCCTTCTAACACCTGCCAACGCTGTCCCATCTGAGAAGTCGAATGACCCTGAGCCCAAACTGAAATAAACGAATTAGCAACGCAAAGTAACTGCAAGAGACCAGGGAAACGTACCTTCGGTGACTGTGTGAGTTCGCCATCAACCCGCCAATCATGAGTGTGTATGCTGAGCAGAGATACGCGTTGATAGCAGACAAACACATACCTCAAATGTAAAACGATACATATATACACTGCTCGCTCGGGCTCTAAGAAAGGCAAAGGAAGGAATTTGAGCCAATGGTAGGAGCGTCACCCAACACAAGGAAGACACACCTGGAAACCCCTAGAAGATTCTAATTGTTCTGGCCCAGAACAGAACATCCCACTACCTCGCTTGCAAAGGGCAATGGTGCAAAGTTTCGTGGTAATTCGTTGCCAATGCGCCGATATGGTTGTTATCTAGTGAGAGGGTGATGCGATTCACCATGCAGTGATCCGGTGGGGAGAAAGTGTGAAAGCAGCGAGGAAGCGAGAGCACATCCTCACAGCTTTTTGCCTGGACACGACCAGAAATGACCAGAAATAGTCAGAAGCAAATCCGGTATAGGGTCATTTTCCGACATCTTTCTGGCCATGTCCGATATAGTTGGCAGGAGCTAGATTTTCGGAAGTGGTCAGTTATAGTCGGTTGTGGCCGGTGTCGTTTTTGACTGGGCCTTAATGAAAACGGTCAGTGATAAATGACCCAGCTCAGAAGAAGTTGATCTTCTTAGAGAAAAGTGGGTAGCAATAATCAGAAGGATAAAGAAGGATCAAGAATCCTTCTGAGAGTTTTTGGAATAAGGAACAAGAAAGTTCTCTAGGTGAAAGTTTGAGAAATGGCCAAAAGTGTTCTGCAGATTGGAAAAAAAAGTTGGCACCTCACACCAAAAAGTGTTTGGCAGACTTGAACAAAAGTTTGCAAAAGTTAGGCATATCACTATGCTGTGCTAAAGGGGCCAAAAATAAAATCCAACACTTTGATCATTTTTCAGCAAGATTTTCATGGTGTGACATGTGACAAATGGGTTTGTCGAGACCTTTCTGAGACTACTGAGCATTTTCAGTGTGTTGTGACACTGGTCCTTTTCTGCAGGCCATGACATGCATTTTTTATAAAAATATATAAAAATCGCATGGTCTAACCATGCAAGGCATTTTATAAAACCTATGGATCAACCATAGGCACTTTTATTAAAGCACTCTGCTTGCACATGATTTTGAAAAATCCAGCACCTCCTGGACCTCTTCTCATGGCCCCAGCATCACTGTTCCACTGCCCATTTCCCATTTCAGAAAGCAGCAATGTCATGGCATGCCACATGGCAGCACAGCATCTTCTCCTGTCCATCAGCTTGTCTTGTCGCTTTTCAGTTAGGTGTCAGAAACCTATCGTTCCTTATTTCAAAAACCCTCAGCTACCCACTTTTCCCTAAGGAGATCAACTTCTTCTGAGCTGGGTCATTTATGACTTCATAGTTGTCTGCAGATCCCCTTAGATTGCAACACATTATCATAGGACCTTGATTTATTGTGTTGATACTTATTTGGTTCATTCCTTTAGAAACATAGACATTATTCACAAGTAGTATATATAGTGTAGGATATTTGTCCTGTATCCTTACTCTAGTCTGGTCTGGTCATATGGACCTTGCCTTATTCTACTGTCACCTCACCTAAACATCTCCAGCTCAGTTCTGACGAGCTGTGATTCCCTGAACTTTTACAAATACAAACTATGGAAATCATTCAGGGAAGAAAGCTGGTCACCTGACACTACCCACACTCCTTGATATCACTAATTGCAAGGATTTGACATATGTCACATGATGTCATGCCTAATATTCCCACACATACACTATTACAAATAACCCTATTGTTTTACCTCTAAAAACATAGTATTTGCCTTATAGCATGACATGGACTGGTCAGGTGACCATGGGCATGTTACCAGCAGATCCAGAATGATGTAAGCTACATTTTTCTCATACACCTCAAGTTGCCACACACATCAGGTGACTGCCCAGCCCCGCCTGTCTGAAACCTGAGCTGCACAGCATTAGTCAGGCCATTGCATGCAATCAGCTCTGATCATCATGTAAATTGGTAGGATACTGCTTTAAGGCTCGCTGAACATATTATGGTTGGTTTAGGGTTAGGGTTGGGGACTTAAAAAAAAAAAAAAAACTGTCATGCTATTAGTAATTCAGGGAAGACAGCTGGTCACCTGACACTACCCACACTCCTTCATATGACTAATCCCAAGAATTTGAGATATGTCACATGATGCCATGCCTAATATTCCCACATATACACTATTACAAATAACCCTATTGTTTTTCCTCTAAAAACACAGTATGTGCCTTATAGCTTCAGGGAAGACAGCTGGTCACCTGACACTACCCACACTCCTTCATATGACTAATCACAAGAATTTGACATATGTCACCTGATGCCACACCTAATATTCCCACATATACACTATTACAAATAACCCTATTGTTTTACCTCTAAAAACACATTATTTGCCTTATAGCCTCAGGGAAGACAGCTGGTCACCTGACACTACCCACACTCCTTCATATGACTACTCCCAAGAATTTGACATATGTCACATGATGCCACGCCTAATATTCCCACATATACACTATTACAAATAACCCTATTGTTTTACCTCTAAAAACACAGTATTTGCCTTATAGCTTCAGGGAAGATAGCTGGTCACCTGACACTACCCACACTCCTTCATATGACTACTCCCAAGAATTTGACATATGTCACATGATGCCACACCTAATATGCCCACATATACACTATTAAAAATAACCCTATTGTTTTAACTCTAAAAACACAGTATTTGCCTTATAGCTTCAGGGAAGACAGCTGGTCACCTGACACTACCCACACTCCTTCATATGACTAATCCCAAGAATTTGACATATGTCACATGATGCCATGCCTAATATTCCCACATATACACTATTACAAATAACCCTATTGTTTTACCTCTAAAAACACAGTATTTGCCTTATAGCTTCAGGGAAGATAGCTGGTCACCTGACACTACCCACACTCCTTCATATGACTAATCCCAAGAATTTGACATATGTCACATGATGCCACGCCTAATATTCCCACATATACACTATTACAAATAACCCTATTGTTTTACCTCTAAAAACACATTATTTGCCTTATAGCTTCAGGGAAGATAGCTGGTCACCTGACACTATCCACACTCCTTCATATGACTAATCCCAAGAATTTGACATATGTCACATGATGCCATGCCTAATATTCCCACATATACACTATTACAAATAACCCTATTGTTTTACCTCTAAAAACACAGTATTTGCCTTATAGCATGACGTGGACTGGTCAGGTGACCGTGGGCATGTTACCAGCAGATCCAGAATGATGTAAGCTACATTTTTCTCATATACCTCAAGTTGCCACACACATCAGGTGACTGCCCAGCCCCTATATTGACTCTCCAGATGTCTGCCTGTCTGGCACCTCAGCTGCACAGCATTAGTCATCCTCTCATGTGATGTGGCGCACCTTCTGACCTGTGGCTTTCCAAATCTGGCAGTTTTATGGCAATCGGACCAGAACTGAGAGCGTGAGGGCCTTACGAAGGACCCCACTCATATTGACCATTGTGACAGCTCGCCAAGGTATAGTATTTTTCTTGTCTACTTCCTTACGGCCAGTAGTCACATTGAATGAGGATAGACAGTTCTCTTCTTTAGTGTTGCCATCAGCTGTGTTGTTGTCTGTGGATTGTGATGGTGCAGGTAAGAATGTGAAGTCCCTCCAATCACCCCAGTAATGGGCTTCCTCTTGCGTTTCAATGACCGGAGGCATCCGTGCGTCGTTGTCTGAGTAATCAGGCCTAAATCAGAGGTCACTGAAAGTCTGCATTAAGAAAAATATACACGTGCCAGTATGATGGTGTATGAGTACTACTTGACAATTGATCATTCAAGTACGCGCCAAAATCTACCAGTTGAGACAAGATAAGTGGCTTAACAAAGGCAAAATTACTTATTTGAACATACCGTTCTCTTGAAGTAATTCAGCTCGAAGCATGCTCAAATCACTGTAAGTTGGATCATAGCTTGAATCTACGACACAAGCAGCATAAACAGGAACACAGGATTGTATAATTGTATAATTACCTTAAGTTTCCATGGCAGCTGAAATTGTATTTGCGACTGGGATCATCGAGGTCAATGAATTTTCATGATCTTGCGGCATAGCCTCAGGCTCATCCTCAAACAATCTGACAGAGTCTGAGTTGAAATCGGTCTCTATCATTTTAAATTCTATTGGCACAAACATTAAGGCAATAAATATAAAAGCGTACCAGGTTCAACATCGAACAATATAAGTTGCATGATCGCTTCCGAGTCGACTTCATTCAAATTTGAAGGATGGGCAGAGACTAAAATATACAAGTAAGAGACAAAGACTTAGATGCAAATACTAAATCGGCACATACCAGGCTCATTTTCAAAAGGTGGCGTAAGTGCTTCACTGTTACTGGAGACTGAAGTGAAATCAAAATTCAAAAAGACGCGATGGTCAGTGATTGGGAGACTTCCAAAGTCAAAAGAATCAATACCTTCAGCTTCAGGTACCCTGACTCGCCTCCCATTAATTTTTACCCCCTTTAGATTAGCAAACTCCTTCAAACAATCAATGTCTCGTTTGAGCTCTTGCTGCTGCTTGTAAAGCCCACTCCGTAAAGCAGCTTCTTGCTTCACTGCTTCAGATAAATCTCTGAACTGTTGTGATTGATCAGTGGTTTGTTCAGTCTGGGTAATGGCTCGAATGGAAGTCAGGATGTTTTCGTGGGCCCTTTGTCGCTGTAAGGATTCCTGTCTTTTCTCACTGTACTTGTCATACTCGGACTTCATGTCCTGCAAAGCTTCAATCTTCGCATCGCGATTTTGGCGCTTCTGTGTAGTCCAGAGTCTACGCTGAGACAAAAGTTTCTCTCTATGTGCAGCAGTATTCTGTTGTGATGCTAAAAGTCCAGATGCTTCCATGAGCCGAAATTCTTCCACTTTTTCGTTGTCGCGTCGCCTTGCCCTTGATTCAGTAAATGAGTATATATAAGCATGTATTGTCATAAATAAAAAAGATCCTTACTCGAGTACAGCTTCTACCAATGTTTTTTGAATGCCAGTCTCTGCATTTCGAGCTGCATGGGCGCCTTCCACCATATTAGAATTATCGGATGTCAGATCCCATGCTTCACCATTCATTTTTGAGAGGTAGCGATTGAATGCGGGCAAGAGCCATGAATGCAATCATTTTTGCACATACCAATCTGACAAACGGACATTAGGGGTAAGAATTTGAACACAGATCAAAGACTAGGAATACAGGCTCACTCTGAAGTGAAGGATCAGAATGATTCTGACAAAATTCATGCCATATTTGAATCTCTTCATCAGTTTTGAGACCTCGAAAGGATTTAAGACGCTGTATATCATCTTTGGATACTGCTGCTGAGAGCTTGTCGATGTTCCTGGTCAAGCATGCAATAATTAAGTGATAAAGAAGAAAACACAATTTTAATGATCAACTTGCCACTCGTAATGAACACCGCACAGTTTGAGAACATGCAAGACGATTTCCGATGGATAATCAGTGCTAATCCCACTCAATGCTGGATTATTGAGCTTGAGGAGGAAGTCTCCGAGACCCAAAGCCTGTGCAGGTTCACTATCAAGAATAATTGCGAGTATATTACCATCAGGCAGGTTGAGAGCTTGGAACTTGAGTGAAGATCCTGTGGTAGATCGGACAGCTTCATCCAACTCAGTAAATAGATTAAAAAAAGCTGTCCTTTCAAATGAATTGCAATACAGACTTGTGAGTATGAACCCTACAAAATAAAATAAAACAATTTGAACAATGGTGGAGATCATGGTGGAGATACTTACTGCGGCTGTATCAATCGGAATAGGCCACAACTTCCCATTCATTAAACTCCTCAGAGGCAACACGCTTGAATGTCGAACTTTGTGTACAAGGGGAGCGAGACCAGAATGCATAGTCACTGCGACCTTTATGTGGCCCCGGCAGATCACTGAGTGAATATAACACTCTGATGCTTCGAGTTTGGAGTCATGCTGCTCAAACTCATACACCAGTCCTAGTAGGATTAATCAGTCTCTCAGGCTGACAAAGAACAATAAAGAATTAATACCATCCCAGTGTAGGCCCTTCGGAAATCGTTCTGCTTTGACATTGAGAATCTCCTGCCATATGAGTTGTTTATCAATAAATACGGGACTGCCTTGCGTAAGGGAGACTCCATCCTCTTCCACAATATTGGATGTTGTTTTGGCTAAAGAAAAACTGATAAGTTTGATAGACAGTGATTAGAAGCAGAGTGGAGAATTCACCATTCAAGAGACACCCTGGAGTCAAACCTACCACTCCTGCAGCATTGATCATACACTGAATTCGGAGACGATCATCTTGCCCATGCTTGATGTTCAGATGTACCAGGTGATTGTGAGCGTTCCGTAAAAGCACAAAAGCAAACCGAGTGCTATTATCAGCCGGAATGAACATGATCATTCTAGTGGGACATGGCCTTGCAATCATGTGTCCCTTCTGAGAGAAACCATCGACGACATGAGAAAAAGCTAGAGTCAATGAATAAATATTTTATTGAGATCAAGCAATACAATGTTCAATACTACTTACGACAGGAAGCTGCACGATGCTTTGGATGATTCACATTGCTACATTTGCCCTCCAAGACATCCACATCCGAACACGTTAATTTGCCACCACTCTGCACCATTCCCATAAACACATGAGGATCGATTTCAGAAGGAATCGGGAGCCACAGATGGTCGTAGTATTGCTTCTTGGACCATTTGTTACAGCCAATAAAGTACTCTGTCTCTTGTGTGCGAGCCTTGCCTTTGCTATCATTACTGAGCTTCTGCGTGGCAGTACTTCAGTAATGAATTTTGATGCAAATAAAGCACATACAGCTTTCACCATGTGTACCTCAGCTTCGCCATCACATGAATCCAGCTTACATTTTGTAACCTTGACACGATTGTAAAATCTGCCAGTGGAACAACATCTCAAGAATTGTAGATATGTCAATGCACCTGACGTATTGAGCAGTGACTGAATGAGCCTCAGCCTCTCATAAGTCCAGCTCCTTGCTCCAAATCTCCTGAGCCTGCGATCCCCGGGCGTGAGGGCAGACGTCTCCATGTAGCCCATTGGCTGAACATCGTACTGCTCAACCAGGAATCCATGTTTTCAACATTAAAGAAGTCATCAAATGCAAGGTTTGGTGTCAAAAACTACGAAACCAAATTAATATTGACTGTTTCCAAAGATTAAGTGAGCAGTAAGTAACACGTACAAAGTTTCTACACTCTTGGAGATCCTTCATCGAGGCATCCTCCATCAACATCTGCTAGCGCCTGACTCTGGTCCCGGGATTGGTACTCTTGAACAAGATCAGCCCCATCCCTGGAGATCCAGTCAGTGTATTTGTTGATGGAAAGAAAGTGAGGATTGTCCTTTGCAGAAAGATTTGAGTGGAAAACCTGGAAGAGTTACAATCAGTATATTGATAGTATGAGCAAATATGGCTCACAGATGCCCTATATCTTTTGACGAATGACAGAGGAAGTTCTGAGAGGTCCATTCTTCGAAGCTTAACAGACAGGTGGCTGAGTTCAGACTGGGGCAAAGGGCCATCGCTTCGCGTGGCAAATTACGAGGCCCTTTCACGTAGTCCAACTCGGGTTATGCAGAAGAGAGGGCGTTAAGCAGACCGATTTGGCACGCTAGCATGACCTTGTCCTGGTCCAGACCGAGTCTGGACATTCCGGTTGTCGGCAAGAGCAAAGACCGGTGGGATTTTGAGGTCGTGGTAAAATTTTTGAGGTCGACATAAGTTAACTCGGCCTTTAAGAGACCTCGTAACGATACTTAAATAGCTTGTCTAAAATCGAGTCTGCATAGATATCGTGGCTGTCATAAGTATACTTAATACGGTTGTGGTTTTGAGGATGTACCCAGTCCTACTACCACTGCGCACTGTGACTGGTGGCAAAATTATCTTCCCTATTTTTCAGGGAATTTTTACACGGCCAAATGCGGGAGGCAATGCAAAAGGAGCTGAATCAAACAAAAAATGATATGTGTCTATATGCAGTGCACTTGAAGTAACTAAAGGGAGCGGGCACAGTCCCCTGAGGGCAGGATTAGTGCTGACCTGAAGGCGGGACTATAAGCGATGGCGCAGGATCTCTAACCTTATTGGGATAATGATCCAAAGGGGTAGCGGGCCCCAGAAAGGCTGTACATGAACGTGTTGCACTCTTGAGACTACTTACACTCTTTAACAGAGAGAAAGTACTACTTACACTACTGAGTACTACTTACAGTTACACTATAATTGTATATACTCAAACCCTGCCCCTCCCCTACCCAAATCCTGCCCCTCCCCTGCCCAAATCCTGCCCCTCCCCTACCCCCCTAGGGTAGACCCCTACTCAAACCCTAGAAGTCCCTAATAACCCTAAGCCATTACTGATGCTAGGAAGTGGTCAGATGTGCTGGTCACCAGCACTGGAGTTGGTCGACTAACTTGGTCGACCAACTTTCTACACCTGCAAACAAAAACAAAAACATCTCTAATCATCACTGAGATAGTTTTTACAAAGTAATAAAGCCTCTACTGATGGTAGAAAGTGGTCAGATGTGCTGGTCGACCAGCACTAGAGTTGGTCGACAAGTCACGGGACTTGGTCGACTAACTTGGTCGACTAACTTGGTCGACCAACTTTCTACACACTGCAAACTCAAATAAAAACATCTCTAATCATAACTTATAGTTTTTATAAAGTAATAAAGCCATTACTGATGCTAGGAAGTGGTCAGACATCTTGGTCGACCAGGACTGGAGTTGGTCGACCAAGTCACGTGACCTGGTCGACTAACTTGGTCGACCAACTTTCTACACACTGCAAACTCAAATAAAAACATCTCTAATCATAACTTATAGTCTTTATAAAGTAATAAAGCCATATTACTGATGCTAGGAAGTGGTCAGACATCTTGGTCGACCAGGACTGGAGTTGGTCGACCAAGTCACGGGACTTGGTCGACTAACTTGGTCGACTAACTTGGTCGACCAACTTTCTACACACTGCAAACTCACATAAAAGGTCTCTAATGAACCCTTAGATAGTTCTTATAGAGTAATTAAGATAATACTAAGGTTTTGAGCCCATGTTGGACCAACAGTTGGTCGACCAAGTCATCCGTGAGAAAACTTTTGACAGGTCTCCTGGTCATACCAAATCCTGTCTACTGGCCACAAACTATAATTATATCAAAAACTAAGTATACCTGGTTCATCCCATGGACTATAGCTACCTGCTGATATCCACAAATGTCCCAATATTTTTTGCAAAATTTGTAAAGTGACAGCACAGAACACTAAAATAATGTACTAAGACCATATACATAGCGTCCTGGATGCTGTGCAAACTCAGTATGTGTGTATGATCGATGATCTCTGTCCCTACAGTTCAATATGTATATAAGATTGTACACATAAAAGAATGTACTAATACCATATACCTAGCATCCTGTACAACCTAGTCGGAATATACTGTATGTAGATAATTATACAAAACCGAAAAACGCGAAAAACGATCATATCGACAGCGGACAACGTGCGAAGGCTTCGAAAACATCACCAACGTGTTTGTAGGGTCGAATAACCCTAGAAAAAAATCTGGGATGATGAAAATCGGGGCAGGGGGTGAGCAGAGGTGGAGGGGGTAGGGGGGAGGAGGACTGGGTAGCCACATTCACGAAACGGGGTGTTGCACAGCATTACAGTTGGGACCAATGGACTCTTGGGATTGGATAATGTAGGTTCGGGGTAATAGAACGATATAGGTGGAGAAATGATCGTGGGGGAGGTTTGATTAAAGTAGGAGGAGAGGGCGGTTGGCGGTTGACGGAATGTTGACGGAATGAGATAAGTGAGGGGTGCTATGGAATCGATTTTGTGAGGAAAACATGAATATATAAAAACAAAAGCGAACGCATTTGGCGTTCAAAAGTTATAGCCTATACAACACCCAAAAACGCGAAAATCGGCCATATCGGCAGCGGACAACATGCAAAGGCTTCGAAAACATCACCAACGTGTTCGGAGGGTTGAATAACCCTGTAAACGAGTCTGGGATGAAGAGATTTGGAGCAGGGGATGAGGAGGAGTTGAGTTGACAAGGGGAGGAGGAGCGTGTATCCATATCGACAGCGGACGACGTGCAAAAGCTTCGAAAACATGACAAACGTGTTCGCAGGGTTGAATACCCCTAGAAAGAGTCCGTGATGAGGAAAATCGAGCCAGGGGATGAGGAGGAGTGGAGGTGGTAAGGGGGAGGAGGACCGGGTAGCCATATTCACAAAACGGGGTGTTGCACAGCGTTACTGTTGGGACCATTAGACTCCCGGGATTGGATAACGTAGGTTTGGGGCAAGAGAACTTAGTAGGTGGAGAAATGATCGTGGGGGAGGGTTTATTAAAGTAGGAGGAGAGGCGGTTGGCGGTTGACAGAATGTTGACGGAATGAGACAAGTGAGGGGTGCTATTGGATCGATTTGATGAGTAGAAGACGACTATAATAAAATCAAAGCCCACGCACCTTGCGGTCCAAAGTTATGACCCATCCAAAAATCCCAAAACCACCAAACAGACCATATCCAATCCGGACGACTTTTGACGGCTTCAAAGACATCACCATCGAATTCAGAGGGTTAAATAACCCTAGAACCGAGTCAGGAATGAAGAAATATGAGCGGGAGATTGCGGAGGAGTGGAGGTGGTAAGGGGTAGGAGGAGAAGGTATACATAGTTAACAGATATGGCATCGGAGGTCTTCAGAGTAGACTCCACTGAATTCTAGGTGTCCTAGGAGGGAAATATGGGCGCATGGAGGGACATAGGCGGAGAAATGGGGGTGGTAGAGGGAGTATTAGACGGGGAGGAGAGGCGGATGGCAGTTAGTGAAATGTCAAGGGAATTGGCTAAGTCTTGGGTGCTATGGGATCGATTTGATGAGCTGAATGCGAATATTAAAAGATCCAAGCGAAAATACCTCGCGTTCCAAAGTTACAGCTAATTCAACAATCTCAAAACACGAAAATAGGCCATATCGAATCCGGACAACTTCCGGAGGCTTCGAAAACATTACCATCGTATTCTTAGGGTCAAATAACCCTAGAATCAAGTCCTAGAGGACGATATTTCAGCGGGAGGGTGAGGAGGAGTTCATTTGGATTTTGGTATGAGGAGGAGTAGGGCGGGTGGGTCCACAGGGACAACGGGTGTGATTGAGGATTTGAGAGTGGTTTAACCAAATTATAAAGACCCTAAAATGAAGTATTACATCCAGGCAGAGGGAACAGTGGAGAGGAAAGACTCACAAATGAAGGCGTTGTGGTGGTTAAGTAGAAAGAAAGGTCAATGATGTCATCAACGCCGTGAGCATTAACGACAGTGAACAAGTTGTACTGCATGAATGACTTGGTCGGGACATGGATGCATCCACATTGTACTACTAAGGCGGAATGTAGATGGATGCACGTTGAGACCGAGTCTATGTATAGCATCCTGAGCGCATAGTCGATTGTCACTCGGTGTCCGTAGCGTCCTGGACGCTTGCTGGACGCTATGCGAATGCTTGGTGCACTAGGTGTAAGTCGGAGGCTAAATGATCCCATTGGGGCTCAAACTTATATTTAGTACTTGACCAGACAGACAAAAACTCCATTAACTATCTAGAAATACATTAGGTAGATACATCGACACTCAATCCATTAAGGCAATGTGTGAAAAAAAACACCAGACAGAATGTCCCCGTTGCCTCCAGGGACGGTAGCTCGGGTTCTCATTCGTTCACCTGGGTTATTTCACTGGAACAAAAAGGAAGAATTTCGGATTGCAGATACTAAGTATGCTTACTATAGTATCTGTTGAAGCGGTTGATAAAGCATATAGAGCATGCTTGCTACCATATGCTGATGAAGTCGGGGCTGCTAAAGAATGCCTCTCATGATTAGAATATATATATGAAAGAATGAAAGCGATCTAGTTCCTACAGCATGCGTAAACTCCTCACATGAAGCCGCTCGTCATGATCGTGCGTGCCCTCGGAATGGTTCTCGAACTTAGCTTTGTGTTTATTATCTGTGTTTGCTCCCGAGTTCTCGACCAAACTGCAGGTAGACCTCAGTCGTTAAGAGCTTTGATAATTGACAGACGAGAGGAGAACGAGGATGAGAAGATCAATAGGGAAGAGGACGACATGAGTGGTTACGTATACATCCCAACGGCTGTATTCAGTCGGTTGGCTCGCATGCTATAAAATTGGGTGGTGCGTCACATGTCAACGTTGGATGTTGAACTCGGACTTCTTTCACCTTCTACCCATCATTGTGACCACTGGTCTCTTTTCTTTCTTTACCCTACGTCAACCCGCAGGATCTGGATACAGGATTCTGTGCATGGGACTTGATCACCCCATATGCAGAATCCTGTATTCAGATGCGTTCGTGGGTTGGCCCTTGCGGCTCCTCGGAGCTAAGTAATGGGGCGGGAGCTATCATATCGTCGCCAGCTGGCTTAACGCATCGTAGCTCCTAAATCCCATGCACCATAGAGTTTTGAAAAGTTCATCAGAAGGGTTTCGAGGTGAGCTTTTGCTTTCCTTTGACCAGCTTCGTCTGACGTTCTGCAGGGATGGTGTTCTTACACAGTATACTTGCGTATGAAAAGCGAGTGGCCAAGGTTCGAGTTTAAAGAAAAGGTGTGTAGTCCTTTTGTCTTGTTTGGTACCAAACCACTCATCACACGTCCTCAGTCGTCTTTTTTGCTATGTTACTCTCCCTTTAAGAACATCGCTACCATGAACTATGCTAGACATTACATTTTTCTTTGTCCATTTATTATAGGACCTTTTAGGTTGTGTTTGGTCCCGCCTCCGCTGTCAAAGTGAGTCCACTGGTTCTTCGCTACCTGATATTGGTGTCTTACTGCTTCCTCAGGCTCCATCACACTCTGACCACGACGTTTGCAGAGGGGCTTTAACGTCCTTCAGGTGTAATGTCTTCAGATTTTTTACGTGGTTTAGTGGTTCTGACATCTCTCCAGGATCTGATACATACAATGAATCATGCTTGCTGTTCCTGTATCTCTACTCTACATACTTGTTTTCAACATCTTCCCTGGTGGCCGCCTCTCGTTCTTCCTTTAGTACCTATTGCATCATACTGTTCCCGTTTTCTGTGCGTTTGTTCTTGACTTGATGTGGTCATTTACGTTGTAGACAATATCTTGTAGCCATACGTATTTAATTATGGACTTGGTTGAGAATTTTTGCATGTAGCAAGCTAAACTTTTTTGCTCGTCAGCTGCCTCAACCCTAGTGTGGGGTCAAGACCACTTATGTAATGTTATAAACCTGTCGCAGCCAAACCAATACCTTGGCGCGTGGTCACGTGACTGCGCCACTGCTGCCTCCCCTCCGAAACCCTACTCCACCGATGACTAAACTCTAGTTTGTGTTGTTCCACTCTTTGCAGGGGGATAGATGGTGGTCAATTCAGGATGTTTAGTGGGTGGTTGAGTGGCTGTAGCAGAAACAACATTAAGTCCACTTTCACTGCATGTGGGAAAATACGCGTTGGGAGGAGTTTTAAGGCCCAGGTCAAAGTGGCTTGTAGGCATGGCCCTACAGGATGGTTTTCCTGTTTCTGTAGATCAAATGGAAGATACTGGCACCCCATGCAGACTGCGCGTAAGTCGTCTAGGTATAGTCCGTGAGGGATACATTTTTGACACAGAAAAGAGCGAACTGGTCGAGTATGGGTGAAAGGAAGGGTCTGTGCTGTAATGGGGTGCAGAATCAAGTTTCTGCTGTCAAATGGAATGTACTGACGCCCTGCCAGGAGTGGGCACCACTGGGAATGGGACACAAAACCAGGTTGACGGTTGGGGGGGCAAAATCAGCAACGACTTGAAGGCACAGACGTTGTTTGAGAATTCCAGATTGTATGGACCTGTGGGCTGGCTTATATGTTAGGGGGGGTCATAGTGGACATTTTGGCACCCCGCTCCAGCGGCGCGCTTGTCGTCTTGGTACCCATAGGTGGTCATAGATTTTGGGGTGTGAGTGAAAGCAAGTTTCAAGGATTTCTCAGGAGGAGCATGGATTGGGGTTAGGGTTGGGGACTTAGTTATATGGTATCAAACCCCAGGAGTCCGAATCTTCAAGTTTTAAGGCAAACGGGGCAGCGGTTGTTGAGATAATCGCGAAACGACGCTGAAAAAGATGACATAATGGCCTGCAGACCAGGTACCCCAAAAAGTGCTCCCCCGGACCTGAGCCCGGAGCGCGCACAGCTTTCGAGGTCTGGGAATCCGAATCTGCAGTTTTTAGGACGAACGGATGAGCAGGGGACGAGCAGTGTGCGGACCTTTGAAAAAAGCACCGATGTCCATTGTGGGAGCTAACCTATATATAGAGGCTTGCTTAGTCAACTAAATCCGTCCACAGCCAAACTTCCGCAACTGGGCCAACAGTAGTCATGGGTCAAAAGCGCAAACAGTGCCCACAGTGCGGTGCTAGAGTCAAACCTGACCGTGGTCTCACCCAACATAATCAAGCAAAGCATCCCGCACCCGAGCCTGGTCCTCAAGCACCTCTCTTTTATTTTCCGACACCTAATCTCCGCACACCTTCACCACCTCTGGTCGCTCAGTCCCCTCCATCACCTGTTTTCTCGTCTCGCCGATCACCACGACGACGGCAGAATGGATCTCCCATTCGTCTCCCATGGTCAGCTGCTCCATTAGACTTACAAAAATATGGGACACGGGTAGAGACACATCCTATTCTTGATGGTGTGTGCTAGTTTTTTTGTCTCTTTATGTGCTCTGATATCCATATTCATATAGGTACTCCTTGTGATCCTGATGGCTACGACTTACCATCAGACACAGTTCCAGCACCTTCCCCTCCTGACGAGCAGGAAAACGACTACAGTCCCTTCCAGAATGCGACCGAGTTCAAGCTGGCCGAATTTTTATACAACAAGGTGCAAATGTCTGCGGGTGACATCGACACACTTGCAACACTCATTTCCGAGCTCGTTGGCCCAGATAACTCCGAGAGCGTTCCTTTCAACAATCACAAGGAGTTGTATGGTCTTATTGATGCTATACGACAAGGTGATATCGCATGGGAGAGTTTTACAGTCAAGTTTAATGGTGACCTTCCAGACGACATGGGCTCGGTACCGGCATGGAAACAGCAGGAATTTCAAGTCTGGTTTCGGGATCCACTAGCCATTATGGAACAAATGCTCGCCAATCCAACCTTTGCGAACCAATTTGATTCCTCACCCAAACGTCTATTTAAAAATGGGAAGCGACTCTATCATGATCTAATGACTGGCAATTGGGCTTGGTTTCAATGTGTGAGTTGTGGTTAACATGTTCTACTTACCATTTCATTGACCTCTTTGTTGTAGGACAAAATAGCGGAAGACGAGAACACTCATGGTGCAATGTTTTGCCCAGTCGTTCTTGGGAGCGATAAGACTACTGTTTCAGTCGCAACAGGACAGAACGACTACTATCCTCTTTATATCTCCCTCGGAAACGTTCACTCATCTGTGAGACGTGCTCATCGTAATGCTGTTGCCCTCTTGGGGTTCTTGGCCGTTCCCAAAAGTGAGTGTTGGTGATTCCTAATTCAAACATTGCTGATTAGTCTTTGTCTTTGGTTTTTCTTTTTCCAGCTTCACAAGACCATGCCAGTAGTGCAGAGTTTCGCAAATTCCGGCGCCAGTTGTTCCACACGTCTCTTGAGCATGTCCTTTCCCATTTGAGACCCTATATGACAAGCCCGAGAATCACCAAGTGTCCCGATGGATACTATCGAAGAGTTATATATGGCTTGGGACCTTATATCGCGGATTATCCTGAGCAGGCCTTACTTGCTTGTATAGTGCAGAACTGGTGTCCTCGGTGCGTGTAATTGTACTTCTAGGAGCTGTGCAAGAGACTGACACTATTTCTGACAGGTGTACATCGCCTCCAGATAATCTTGACTCAGATGAAGGGCGACGGAGTCATGAACATACAGCTTCGTTGTTGGAAGGTGATGGCTGTACTTTGAAAGAACTATGGGATGATTATGGCATTGTTGGTGACCTTAGGGTATGTCAACACATTTTTTTTGTATCCGTTGTGCAGATGCTGATATGTGGTGCAGCCGTTTACTGCATCATTCCCAAGAGCAGATATTCATGAGCTACTTGCGCCGGATTTGCTTCATCAAATCATCAAGGGAACATTCAAAGACCATCTCGTAGACTGGGTATTTGAGTACATCGATATGACATACTCAAAGCAGGAGGCAAACAAAAGGAAGGCTGACATTGACCGCTGGTAGGATTTGTCCCTATGTTAGCTCTTCATTGTAGCTGACCTGATTTTCAGCATCAGTATCACTACACCATACGCTGGTTTACGCCAATTTCACGAGGGTCGTGGGTTCAAGCAATGGACAGGAGATGACTCAAAGGGCTTAATGAAGGTGAGGATGCCTGCTGTGCTACGTGTTTTTAATGCTAATCATTGACTATCTAGATTTTTCTTCCGGCCATCGTGGGTCATGTACCACACCAAATGGTACGCGCTATTGCCGACTTCATGGAGTTCTGCTACCTGGTTCGGCGTAGTGTCATTGATGAGAACGCTCTTGATGTTCTGGACGAAACTGTCGCACGTTTCCATCGAAATCGAGAAGTCTTTCGTTCCAGTGGTGTACGTCCAGAGGGCTTCTCTCTACCACGTCAGCACTCCATGGTTCATTACCGCCATCTCATCCAACAGTTCGGAGCACCCAATGGGTTATGCTCCTCTATTACGGAGTCCAAACACATTAAGGCTGTGAAGCGCCCATGGCGTCGCTCAAGTCGGAATCAACCACTAGGGCAGATGCTACTCACCAACCAACGCCTTGACAAACTGGCTGCGTATCGTGTGGATAACGAGTCTCAGGGCAAGCTTCAGCCGCTCAAAGGCTATCTCAAGACATTGCAAGATTCCTTACCACCTCCACCACAGCCAGCTCCTGATGACGATGAAGATGAGGGTGCCGTCGATGAGCCATTTTCTCAGGGGGACGTGAAACTGTCCAAACGAGGAGGTATGTTCTTTATATAATGACCTCGTACATCTGTTGCTGATTAGAGTGTTTAGCCAGAGGTGTGCCTCGTGAGCTAAGAGCTCTCGCTGTATATGTCGGTCAATCGTCGCTACCAACCTTAATCCGACATTTCTTGTACAATCAAAGTCACCGGGATGCCCCAGGGGGACAACGCGGCTGCGATGTACCTCTGGATAGGTGTCCCGAGATTGCAGACGATCACCCGGTCTATCTGCACAATTCCGCGCGTGCAACTTTCTTTGCGCCTAGTGATATGTCTGGTCTGGGTGGAATGAGGCATGAAAGAATAAGGACCGTCCAATCTTGGTTTGGGGGTGCGGCTCGCTATGACTGTGTGTTTATGGAAGGTGATACTGAGGAGGATGGCTTCTCTGGATTGTTGGTGGGACGAGTGTTCATGTTTTTCCACTTCTCGTACCGAGGTCGCTTGTATCCGTGTGCCTTGATCCATTGGTTCTCGACCATTGGGAACCAGCCCTGTGATCAGACCGGTTTGTGATGGTGCAGCCTGATTATGGTAGAGATGGGAGTCCAAATCTCGAGGTGGTCCATCTGGATTGCTTGTATCGGGGGGCACATTTGATTGGGATTTCCGGGGATACACGTTTACCTGCTACAGGACTAGCGGCAAGTGACTCCCTGGACGCATTTGAAGCTTTCTACGTTAATAAGTACATAGACTACCATGCTCATGAGATAGCTTTCTAGCGTTTACTACCTTCTTTTTTTGTATATACATTTCTAGTGTGGTTGCGGGTCAATGTCCATTTTTGGAAATTCTGACGTTCCCAGGCTGAGTCAGACTGATCCTAAAATTTTTTTGTCCGCTCGCTTTTCTCTTCATCTTTGATTTCAGCTCACAATGACACTGGGGAAGAGAGCCAACGAATCTGAACCACCGCGGACTCCCAAGCGCCAGGCCACTGTGTAAGCCCTTCTTCTGGATCCCACGCTATCGTTCCTAATCTCCGCTTTCAACTCAACAGGGTTATTGCGTCTTCACAGTCTCCGGAGATCCTGGTGGCTCGTACACCCTGTAAATCTGAGCCTCATGATCCAAATCTCATGCTCTTCAGCGTGAAGCAAGAAGAAATGTCAGTCTCTCGTACTTTTACTTTGTGATGTGTCTCAAAGTCCACTGTTACCAGCGAGGAAAGCGAAAATAACGGTCGGACACAACAACGGTGTCTATCGAGCAGTGAGTACCTTAACTTCTTCTTGCTGTAATATGAGCTGAACTGTTTTCTCATTATTTTAAGGAATCTCGAAGAGTCAGAGACTGAAGACGAAACTCAAGATACAGACAAGACTGAAGACGCCGTTAAAGCCTCGAAAATCAAAAAGTTTCGTGAGGAGTATAGTAAGGGAGTCGGGAAGAACTGCTGGGGCTCGCCTTATTTGATTAACAGTGGAGTAAGCAGTGAGTTTTTTTGTGATATCATTCTTGGAACCTTCGAGTTGTCTAATTGCAGTGGTGCAGAACCTCGCAGGTTCCTCATTCACAGAGCCGGCACTCCTCCTCCTCCTCTTTCTCCGGTTTCACAATGTAAAAACCGGATCTCTCAGCTATCAGACGACTTATACGACACCCAAGCTGCGTTGTCAAGCACTCGAATTAAACTTGGAGGCAGCCTCATATGCTGTGCAACTGGCAGGTCGGGATCGGGATCGAGCAGTTGAACGGTCGAATGAGTTGACAAAGGAGGTTGTAGCACTCAGACGCGAGCTGAGGCGTCTTCAAGACGGCGTGAAGTCCACTGGCTGGGACTTGCTTCGTCTAGCGGACCGTGTGGACATGTAAAGAGAGATGTAGATCAAGTCTATAATCAAATCTATAAGCACTGTACATTTACTAGTTCTTGGTTGTAATATCTTGTACAAAGCTGGTAAAAAGTCCACAAAAAATCACTTGACTGCGAAAAAAAGTGTCTGTTGATAAAAGGCTGTAAAAGGCTGAGAAAAGGTGGCCGAAAAAAGGCGGAAAAAAGTTATGATCGCGTAAAGGATCAAAAAGTATGCGGAAGGCCGGAAAAGGAGTGGCTATTTTACTGATGCTGTCATCTCCGCCATCAAGGCCGCTGCTAATGTTCCTACACCCAAGCTCTTGCCGACAACCGCTCTGTCAACGCCGTCCTAGTAGGCGTTGAACCATTCCACGGATGTTCCAGCACTCTGTTCCTTCGGCTCACCCTCACTCCCCTGATCGTGAAGTCACCCCTTGCAATCCGTTCCTCACCTTCGATGATACCAGTGACTTCCGGATTTCCAGGGAGCGTTGAGGAATCTCTCTCAGGCCATTCAGACGAGGTGATCGAGGAAGGCGAGAGTAAGGAGGATGATTTGCATTATCCCAATTATTCGTTGGAAGGACGCCTCTGGAGCTGATGTACGGAAAGAGTTTGCCGAGGTTGGAGATTAGGGCAGCTGTTGACCGGAAAATGTTATGGGTCTTACTGGCGGATGGAAGCTGTGAGGCCAGCGAAATTGATTGGTTCAACCCGTCGTTCGTTCCCTTCTTTCACGCCTATTTCTAGTAACTCTGTTTATCCATATATATTCTTATGGTATTATTGCTAGTATCACAATGTTATTATCACCGTTTCTCTTCTCTTCTCTGCTTTCCATCCCCAGACCACAAAGGGCGGATATGGTAAATACAGAGAATACATTGGTGAACGCCAAATTCAACACTAGACGTCAGAACGGAGTGATTCGTGCAGAAAGAAGTCCCTCTG
>JAACJM010000503.1:0-22677 GCA_013368315.1 Tetrapyrgos nigripes
AGGGATTCACGTATTATACCACATACACCAAGGATCCATGGTTCATAAAAACGGTAAAATTTCATCTACGTCAGAATGATGCCAGTGAACTCACGATAATCTTCACCATAGGCTGTAAGTCTTCAGAGAGATCCCGTGTCGAGGTCGTCTCATGTCTACAGGTTGCTATTTGCCTGGTCTGCAACCTCGGTGAGTCCTCGTTTACATCGTCTTTTCCGGCAGACTAACAATGTATTCTTCCTCTCAAGGCCATCAAATCGGAATCACACATAAAAGTAAATCTCAACTTCTGTCGCCGAGTTAGGGATTCGAGCTCTGACAATGCCCAGTGTACATCAATACCGTTACATTTTATGGAGACTCCACGTACGTATTTTCAGCCGTCTTCGATGGTCTTTCGTCGGACTTACCTGTCTGTAGTATTCTTGGAGACGTCGGGTGGTATGAGTCTTATGGGTGCTGAAAATTTTTTTCTCATGATTGCTCCTTGTGCCGCCTGTAGGGGACTGATTGTGCGTTATCCATTTCGTCGTCGAGCGTCAACTGTCTGATCCATTTATATCAACTTCAAAGGCCCATGTGTACTTCACTGTGAGCGTCTCGAGGGATCGAGGGATCTATTCGTTAGTGTTTTCATAGTGTTTACTGAACAACGGCTAGGCTTTCACCGCAATTACGGTCCAGATGTAAGCCTCCGTTATGTAAAATCTGGTGCGAGCATACGTTGAAGCCTTGCCCATAGGTTCTACTTCTACAGAATCTGGGTTTTGTTGAACAAAAAGAACTGGGTCGTACCTATCGCACTTGTGAGTCTATTCTGCGACGCTCTTTCCTTTCCTGACTGTATTATCTTCACAGGTCTGTGCCAGTGTAGCTCAATTCGGTACGCCTTCACTGCTATTCGCTACAAACTAATGCGAACTCTTTATCCTTCGCATTAAAGTTATTGCAATCTGTGAGCCTCATGTCATTGGTTGACCGGACTATAGCTGAGAATTCTCCCTGTCAGTCTACGCCGTCAGAGTGTCGACATTGACATCTGCTGAGCTGGCCAACCTTACTGTTAGTCGTCTCCTTACCCTGGATGCACTATGAATAACGAATTTTTCAACGTACAGGACTTGATCAGTGGTGTTAACGGAATCAGTGCCGGTTTGGATGTTGTGATCGCAGCCATAATGTGTTGGATTCTCTCCACTCATAGGACAGGGTTCAAGAGGTGAGTAGAGAAGCTTGATAGCGCTTTGCTCCTGCTAATGTTCTTGATTGTATGAATAGGACCGACACGATTCTCTTCAAGCTCGTGAGTTCAAGCGATAGTCTAAGCCTATGGTACCTAGCTCATCCTTTCGAATCTTACATACAGGTGACATACGTCGTCAGCAGCGGTCTACTTACTAGGTAAGCCTGCGCTTGTGTATTTCTTGTATCGTTGCTGAAAATCCGTACTAGTATCTGCGCACTCGGAACTTTCATATCGGTCGGGATTCCGCTTCACTTCGATAGTTTGCTTGTTTCGCCAAAGCTGATGATTTTACTAGTTCATTCTTTCTTCCGACACATTCGTTGCATATGTATGTCTATCCTGGAGATCTTCTGAATCCTACTGCTAACCTTGGATTCTGTCTAGCCCTTCAATTTCATTATAAGTCGGAGTACGTTACCGCACTTCATTGCAATTTTTGGCTGAACTTTGCTCTCAGTGTATGTGGTGTCATTCCTTGCCACCTTGAACTCCCGACAAGGTCTTCGGAGCATCAGCAAAGAGCATACCGAGGAATTTGACCTTTCCTTGCCTAATGCTGCTGATCATTCAAGGAGCGTGAACGCCCCCACTCCTCCGGTGAGTATTCGAGCGTCGAGGAATTTTTCAAGTAGCTGATTCGACGCCTTCTGCATGCGTGTGTAGAGGGTTCTGGTCTCTATTGAACGCCATGAAGATGTGTACAGGGGTTCTGACTACAGAGGTTCTGAACGCAAGTTGGATTCCTCAGTGAGTTCCATATAAAGTTTCGATCTAATCAACCTAAGCTTATTGTCAGTGGTCATAATCCCTTGACTTTTATGTAGTCTATCGACGACTCCGCGATGTACAGAAAATGAGTCTTTTTCGCGGAAACTTAGTAGACTTTCGAGTCCACCCTCTCTTTTTTTGTACATACATACCGTTCAGGAATAAAGCGGCAGAGCTCAGGGAGCCAAAGTCGAGGCGAGGGCCGAGGCTTCTCTAGGCTCTGCTCAGCTCACCAATCATTGAATCCAAGCTTCGGTGTACATTATCTATCTATTAGTATCTATCTTAATAATTTGAAACAATATGCCGCTCGTTCACCTCTTGGCAACTTGCTTGAGAATTTTACTACATAATTGAAAGAAAACCTAAGAAAAAGACTCCACACTCCACAGAGTTTAGTACGGTTAGTTGAACTTCCGAACGCACGAGTGTCGGAGGTCTCTTTCAATCTCAGCCGTGAGAGAGATTTTGAGTATCATTAGGTATCATTTCGTCACGTTGCATATTGAAGACTGGGGAAAGGTGATCAAGTAGATATTATTGATTATACTTATGTAGACTTGACTATCTAGGAAAGTGCGTGTGATGTTGAGCGTAAAGCCATACTATGCTTGAAAGTAGTTTCTAGTACGGAAAAAGCAGCGGAGAATAGAATACTCCGGGAGAAAGAAAGGGGGAAGATACACAAAAGGAGAGTCCTGTAAGGTCCTGTATACTAAGTAAGAGTAGATACATCGAGATCTACTTTCTCTTGAAGGTTGAGCCGCCTCGACGCCATGCCGCATTGCGGTTTTATTGCGATCCACCGATCTACATAGGACCTGCCTGACTGCTGTCGACTAATTTGGGGGCTCCCTGCAGGCAGAGGCAGGCAGTTGCCAGTGTCCCGCATGTATCGATACACGGTTACTTGACCCATTTGACCCTGTCCATTTTTCGGTCATGTACTCATGTAACATGCTCGTCAACGGCACATTTGAGTCTTTTCCCTCCCCATCACCACTTCCTAACATCAGCCATGCCCATCTCTCTATCTGGTGGAAATGCTTTCCTTACTGGAGCTGGTGAGCTCAATGCTTTAGCATCAATTTCCGTATTTCATACGCATTCTATGTACCAGCGTCTGGCATAGGGCAAGCTGTTGCTATAGGATACGCAAAAGCAGGCGCTGCAAGTGTCTTTGGTTGTGATCTGAACGCGATGGACGAGACAGAGAAACAATGCAAGAAAGTTGCGGCCAATCCCAACTTCACTTTCATCCAGCACATCATGGATGTTAGAAAGGAGGACGAGGTCATCGCCGCCGTTGACAAGTGCGTTAAAGATTTGAGTCGTATTGACTATGCGGCAAATATTGCTGGGGTACGTCCGGTCAAACTTTCTATTTCCCTCCTCTAATTCCGGCTACGGTGTTCCAGATAGCAGACTCCGATGTACAAACAATAGACCAGAAGATAGACGAGTGGGACAACGTCATAAATATCAACCTTCGGGGGTATACCTCTGTATGCGCGAAGAACTTCGAGCGATGTCGAAGAACGAGCTGAAGGAATTCACCCCTGATCGACCGACGCGTGGATCTGTCATCAATATGGGCTCTGTTGGAGGATTAGTTGCGCTTCCTGGGATCAGAACATCCTATGTTACTTCGAAACATGCCATCGCTGGTATGACCAAGTCTGCAGCAGTCTCGGTCGGTCTACAAAGTATACGCGTCAACAGTGTCAACCCTGGATATATTGCTACGCCCATGGTTAAAGCTGCCTATGATGATTTGACTCCTTTCGGTGAACCAGTTGCACTGAAGGTGAGTTTGGATTGTGCGTATGAATGGATAAGTGCTCATTCCTGTCGGAATCGCCTAGCGTATGGGAGAAGCGGATGAGATTGCGGATGTCATAATCTTCCTCAGCAGTTCGGAATCATCCTACATCACGGTGCGTTAAGATTATTCGATAGACGTCCTACACTCTAATGAGCAGTCGATCAGGGCTCTTCCATCACTGCTGATGGTGGACTTACGATAATGCCCCGGTGAGAAATGTCGGCGTCCGGTAACATCTGTAAATTTTGTTCAGTGTAGTAGAATTGTAATGAAAAAACGAGCTCTCAGCTCATATCTTTCTCGTAACGAGCAGACCGATCGGCCTCCGTACGCTAAGACAGCCGCATGGATACATGAGCACGTCGGGGATGGAGGAGTCATATATTCACAGGAGCAGGCGCAAGGCTGCAAAAAAAAAAGGGTATGCAAGACATAACCGCTTGGTATCGAAGGAAGATAGTTTTTTTATTGCCCAAGGTCAATCAATGTCTGTGTGAGTAGTATGTCCTGGAGAGAGAGATATGGATGGGTATGCTAGATAGTATCTGGCCTTGCTTATAGCCCGGCCATCTCATACAAGTGATCCTTATCGGCCGACTCGTCAACGAGAGCCCGTAGCTTTCCTTCTGGGTTTTGTAGCAATACACTTGGTTTGTCAAACTCGACCTACGGAAGTTTTTGTTAACGCATTGCCTACGATAGGAGTAACAAAACAATGGACTCACAATGTTTCCGGCGTCCAGAACCATCTGAAAAGTAGAAAGAGAGATGAAAACAAGAACCAAGATGTTGAGAGAACCACGCACAATTTTGTCAGCATCCATAATCGTCTGAAGACGATGGGCTACGGTGATGAGAGTAACATCCCCTTTGAGCTCATTGCGCAAAGAAGACTGAATGACAGAATCTGTCTTATAATCTGTGTGGAAAAGCATGGTCAACTATCGACCAAAGAACAGGGAAGTGAGATATCAACCAATGGCCGAGGTAGCTGTGATATAAATTACACGGTCAGCGGCATGCTTCTGGCACAAGTGATGACATTGTTCGTACCTTCGTCAAGAATGAGCAATTTACTCCCCCGGACCATAGCCCTAGCCAAGGCCAGAATCTGTCTCTGGCCGACGGAAAGGTTTGACCCTCCACTCGCTATAGCCGTGTCCAGCGTTATCCTGTCATTTTCCTCCTCACTCTGGACAGATTGCAGGCCTGCTGAACGCAAAGCATCATTCAGGATAGCATCGTCGTATTGGTTGAAGGGGTCGAGGTTCTTCCTAACGCTACCACTGAGCAATTCAGGCTATAGCGAGGACTGTATCAGAAAAAGCGAACATTGCGAGTTTATCCAACTCACCACTTGAGGTATGATAGTGATGTTGGTCCGTAGATTCTCCAAATTGAGGGACGCAGTCCGTATACCATCATAAAAGACGCTGCCTTCCGTATAGATACAACGGAGAAGGGACAGCATCAGGGAACTCTGATAATTTGCACATTAGTCCAGGGAGGATGCCTCAGCTTCCCATTTGCCCACCTTTCCAGACCCGGTACGGCCAACAACGCCAATTCGTTCTCCAGACGTGATGGAGAAGGAAATATCGCGCAAAACCTTCGGCCCATCTGGAGAGTAGCGCGAGGAAAGTTTTTCAACACGAAGTTCGCCGCTGGATGGCCAGTAGGCAGGAGGACGGCCATCATCAGTGGGTTTCGGCTCTTGCTCGATGTCGATATAACGGTTGATACGCTCTAGACTGTTTGCTGTTCATCCAACGCTTGAGTGGTCAAATCTCTGGGAAAGGGGCAGTACCATACCTTGTGTCTCAAAGATGTTCGCAAATCGGATCCACCAAAGGATACCAGTACTGAAACCAACGGCCATGTTTAGCGAGAAACCAACGTTGGAAGCAGTTTGATGCGAAAGGTAGACCAGATACGCTGCCAAGCTGGCTGCGAACATATTTGCCAAGACATCGACACGTATGTCAATCCAACGGTTCAGATTGTAGAAGGTACGAGAAGGCCTTGAGTAGAAGTCTATGAACTTGAGCGAGTCAGATTTAAAGCTCTCTTGAACGCCATATGCGCGGATAGAGGCTAGAAAGTGCGTGAATCAGTCTTGGCGACAAAGGGGGTTTATGAAGGTGGAAATCTTACTGAGCCCAGTGATTGCGGCCCCGAAACTGGACAAAGAGACATCTCAGAACCTGTATAATCAAAGAAGTGGAACAAAATGGCATACTGTCCCAAAACAGGTGCTTTTGCATTGGACTGCAAGCGCTTGATAGGTAGTTGAGCCTGAATATAGATTTGGCCAAGAATACCACCCAAAGCGGCGACAAGTATACCAGGTATAACAAACACCGGTGTGTAGAATATAACAGCGATAAATTTGCTGAGCAAGGTCAGTGTGTGTTGTATCAGGTTGGAGAACATCATAGGAACCGGACGGTCAACTGGAAGGCTATCTTGAGTATACACTCAATCTAACGGGAAAAGCAAATGTACCATCACTCATGTCCTTGGTGCAGCGCGTAATGACTCGAGAAGTTGGAGTTGTGTCCAACCATCTGGAGAAGTAAATAAGGTGAGCAGAAAGGAAAGCAGATTACACAATGGACACACACCTAAAGGTTGTACCCAGAACAGAAGAGACCAGTTGCTTGTGTATTGACCTCGACGAGCGTATCGCTCCAAACAACCAGACCACAAAAGCAGTGGCGAAGGACCCAATCACAAAAACCAATATACCAACTAGAGCAACTCGTCAGCTATGAAATCAAACAGGCACAAGAAAAGCAAACCATAGATGCCAAGATAACTATAACGAATACGTGAATCAGAGTACAAGAATGATAAGACAAAATGGACTTACTAGACTACGTCAACATCTTCTGGGTTCATTTTCTCATATTGCTCAGCCCAATGGCCCAAGAACCACGTCTGGACAATTTCAGTAAACTCTGAGAGCCCTATAGCTACTATGAAAGCAAAGAAAAACAGGAAAACATGGTTTCCTCCCAGTCCTTTAATCAATAGCTGCACTGCGTAGTAACGAGAGTAAGACAATGTCTGACTGAAAAAAGAAGAGAAAGATTCGACGTACGAGCTGGCCAGCCTATGTGTCCTATCTCGACTTCCTCCGCAACAATCAGTTTTCCATCAGACTTTGGAGCATCTGCGACCGGAGGTACAGTGTCAATAGTTTCTTCAGCGATTTGCAGTTCTTCTTGCTCATGATCAGCCTCGACAACCAAGGCACTATTCTTGACGAGAGCATCAGAAATGGAACCTTGACTTGCGACTCTTCCATCCTTTATTGAGATAACGAATTCAGCGATGGGCTGAGTGAGGACGATGTTGTGGGTCTTTTTTGAAGTGAGGATTATGTAATCAATCAGAAGAACGAACACGACTCGACAAAACCGCGTACCACTAAAAGAATCGTTCTTCCTCGAATAAGATCACCCTTGAGACACTTGTCGACGATCCATTTTGATGTGTGCACACTGGAAGTGGAAGTAAATGAGTCTTAAGCAACAAAAAGAGAAACAGTGACATACTCAAGGGCCGCCAATACATCATCCAGCAGTATAATCTCTGCATCAGAATAAACTGCTCTGGCCAGCGTAATCCTCGCCTTCTGACCACCACTCAAGGTCAAGCCCTTTTCTAATGGTGCTAGTTCAGCGTCCGAGACAACGGAAGGAAAAGGCGCAACTCACCGCCGACTTCTGTAGCATCTCCAGCTTCAAACAAGGTAAGGTCTCGTTCCAGTGCGCATTGGTAGAGCACTTTCTTATATCGTTCTTCGTCAAGCTCAGAGCGGAAGACAATGTTTTCCTATAGTCATATACATGAGTAATTTAAGGCATCACGACGGACAGAATGCAACGAACCTTAATAGTAGCATTCTGCACCCAACTCTCCTGCGCTGCATACGCGACACCCTTATCCCTTGGTAAATTATACCACGAGTCTGGATGAGTCTGCACAAAGTGCATCTCTGACAACAACGCCATCAACATGGATGTTTTTCCGCACCCGGTTGGTCCAATGATCAGGTTGATGCATCCTCTTTTGAAAAGAAGTTCTTCGATATGAAGTTGGAAGCGACGACGTGAAGGAGTCATTGTACCGTCTTCGGAGTCGTTGGACCAAGTGAATGTAGCGTTGCAGAATCCAATGTCTTGGTTGTTCTCGGTGGTGTTGATGGCGACGGGAACTTCTTCGATTTTGCCGTCAGTGGATTGTTTGTAGACGTCCAAGAGCTCGGTCTGGAAACTATGGTTGAACAAGGTACAACAAAATGGTGAGGATGCGACATACGTTGTACAAAAAGTTGGTGATACGGTCCAGGGAGACTTTTGCGGTGATGGACTGGTTCAGCCAAAAGAGAAGGGCACGCAATTGACTGAGGACAAGTCCAACGGGACATTAGTTAAGATGGCCTCAGTTGAGAAAGAGAACAATGACGCACAATTGGAACTTTTCAAAAACGACCATACTACTAAAGACTTTGGAAGCAGTCAAAGCTTCCTTCATCACTAACGTCTGCAAAGTAGAATGAGTATGATACACAAAAATGAAGAATGAAGGATGATAATACAGACACTAGAGAAAAGACAAACACGTCAGTCAGCCCGCCATACGCAAGTCATTGTAATGACTCACTAGGTAGCATAAGTCACCAACATCGTCAAGATGGGGATAGTATGGCTGCGTTTAAGAGCGTTCTGTTAGCACGGAACCCACTCACATAGAAGTTTTCAAAACAGGCCGTAGAAAGAAAATCAAACTCACTTGACCAATATCGTAGTCAAGTCCAATATCCTCATCCACCTAATATACTTCAACTCTTCTTCTCTCTTCTCCGCAATTCTCTCATTCATCAGACGTTCCCAACCAAACATTTTCACCATGCGTAAGACATTCATAGCTGTGAGTAAGATCAAGAGATCAAGTTCAGTATACATGAATAATGTCGACGAATAACGATACCACTCACTCTCAGTAACAGTCTCAATCCTCGCATCCGTCTTCTTCATCTTGTCTTTCTGGGCTCTCTGCACAAGCTTGACCAAGTATCCAGGTATAGGGAACATAATAACGATAGTTGCCAATCCGACGAACGAGCTAGCAAACAAAAATGAACGAAGACATGAGCACAAGAGAAAGACAAGAAAAGCCAGCTATAGGGTAAGACTCACCTCCATCCAAGCACAATATACAAGAAAATAATACAAAGCACAATCTGAATCGGCGTATAAAAGATCAACATTCCAAAATCCCTCGCATCGACTATACTCTGCAAGTCCGATGTGACGAGATTGTTCATCTTTCCAACGAGGTTGGCTGCGTCGGGTTTCTTTTTGTCGTCTGCTGCTTCTGTAGTTGGGCTGGATGGAGTAGCTGGCGTAGGTTTTTTCAACGATCCGGCAGGCGAGCTAGGACTAGGAACTCTAGAGGTGCCTACAGCTGTACTTTCGGTTTCCTCGGCAATGTGGAGAGTAGCGTTTTCAGAAGCACTGGGTGAGTGCGAGTGTGGATGTTCGTTGTCTTCAGATGCAGAGTCTATAGGAGAAGGAGATGGCGAAGAAGTCGAAATCGCCGTTTCAGGAGTTGGTACTCCTAGAGACGAATCCTTGGGTTTGTCTTTACTGCTTCCATCGCCGGTTTCGGATTTCATACGGATGCGCAAAGCGTGTTCGAAGACAAGTTGGGTTAGGATAGCTTCAGCGCGGACGAGTGCGCGGGTCTGTGTGATGGATGCATAGGTCAAGAATCAGCAAATACATGAGGGACGTCGGAGAGAAAAGACGCACCGCAAGGAAAATATACCACTCAAACGAAATGGACTCCAGCATCGGACCGATAAACAACCAGGCTATCCATACCCATGGCCGAGTGAGCACTTCGATGCCTTGCTTTGACTTTTCAACATACCTGCTGGGTTGTCAGACCGGATGAATACACGAGCTGAGTAGAGACGTACTGCAACAACTGGTTCACGGCAATGGGAGAACTGAAACCGGACAATGCTCGGATAAAGAGCATCAAGAACATGCCCATATAGTCGGCCCGGAAAACTCTCATTAAAGAGAAGAAGAGGCTGCGCCGTTTAATCTTCATTGGATCGAGATGCTAATATTAGAACCGAAAAGTAAATATGAGTGAAGGCATGGAAGATGTACAGACAAAGTGGGCCACTTACAGGGAACATCCTATGTCTCAAATTGTAGGCATAATCATAGTCAGCCAAAGGCGGCAGGTCCTCTCGGTCAATTTGCGAGTTGGGTTTATTCCACGTCTTGAGGATGATTGGATCCATAAAGTTGTAAAGGGTTGATGAGAGGATGGAGGCTGTCTGTTCTGGATTCGGTCGTTCAGGTTGCTAATCAAGAGGCCAAGTTAGCTGTCGGTAGGCGTCGACATAAAGTCTAGCACGTACGTTTGGATTGTACGGGATATATTGCCTGGGGATACTAAGGGGTATTACCACGGCCACAAAGGTCAGAATGGCGACTTTGACCCATAGGATATTGCCTTCAGCTGCGTCTTGAGGAACTTCAGTGAATGTCGTAAGAGGGTACAGGTCCCTATACGCATAGACAGCAAACGCGACTAGGTGTACTGTATTGATGTGTCGTGCAAGCACATTGCTCCAGCGACGTGATGTCAACAGAGATGTGAACGCCAGGACCGACGAATAACCCTAGATATATCCTCACTGAGCAAACATGAGCAGAAAAGCAGAAATAACAACGCACAAAAGTCAGGAACGCTGTCGCGTATGCCAGTTTGTCCTCTGAAGCATCCACAAAGGTTTTCACGGAAATGACCAACAGCACAAGAGCAGACAATGCCCTGAGTACCATAAACCCGAATATAGCCCCTCCGCCCTGTCTCTCAACTTGAGCTTTGACCTTCGCAGAGATGGACCGTCTACGCGTTTCAACTGTTTCTCTACTCTCCTGGGAAGACTTGCTCCGGGACCGTGCCAACGAAATCGAGATGTGCAAAACCAAAAGTACGACCAAGGCTACCGTAGCATATCCAGGAAATATGAGAGGGTTGGACCATAAGGCGTAAGGAACATGGTGATTGAAGAACAAGAGCGAGTCAACGTTGACTACGATCCGGCTGGTGTCCGCAATCCCCAAAAACCGTTCGAATTGGAGACCCAGCACGGCTTGCTGAGGCTGAGTCATGGTGGTCTTGAAGAACCCTTCAAACCGAGTTCAATCAGTAATAAGTATAAGTACAAGTTTTTTCCAGGCATGCTTCCCCCGGAGGAAGGGGTCCGATATTTACCCTGGCCAGACAGGTTGCACCATTAGTTGTAGATGCTGGATCATTCTGTGGCATTGGATTAGTCTGTACATAGTTCAGGGCAGGTCACATTTTGTTTTCAAATGAAGGGTACCTCGTGGTATCCCGACAGATAAGAGGGACGGGTACACACGTACTAAAAATATAAGTAGTTCAATACAAGATAGTACATGGTACATATCAGGTTACAAGCTCTACAGCGATACCGAAGATTCCTTTGAGAAAATAAGCCCTTCATACCCTTTATCCACGACGTCTTTGATGTACTTGCGGTACACATTAACTCCTCCCGCAAAATTGAGAGACTGTATCTTTTTCCCTTCAACGTTAGCGCCCATATACCAGGATTTCGCTTTCGGGAAGAGTGTGGCCTCAGTCAACGCTACAACCCGGTCCCTCCACTCCTCTTCTGCCTTGGAATCGGCTTCGACGCGCTTATACCCATTCTCGTGCATATACATACTTGATACATTTCAGAATCCAATCACTTTGGATTTCCTGTACGTAACGTGTTTAGAGATGGGAACCAACGAGAAAGAGAAGAACGTACCAAGCTGGGAGGCCCGTTGGAGAGACCCGTCGGTCCTTGAGGACCATACAAGAAGAACATATTCGGATACGTGGTCACAGTCATACCTAGATATGTCGCGACCCCATCTTGCCACTTCTGTCCAATTGACTGCCCATCTGTCCCCCGAACGTCAATCGTCGTAATCCCTCCAGTGACCGCGTCAAACCTAGTTGCCAATAACAAGATATCCAACTCATACTCCTTGCCATCCTTGCACTTCACTCCCTTCTCTGTGATCTCCTCAATGGGCGTTTCGCTCAGATCCACGAGGGCCACATTAGGTTGGTTGTAGACCTCGTAATACCTCTGCTCCAGACTCGGCCTCTTCGTCCCAAACGGATGCGGTTTGACCATGGGAGCCAACTTTTCCTTCATCCTCTCATCATGAATCCTCTCTCTGGTCTTATCCCTCCAAAACGCATAGACCTCATCATTCGCCTTCTCATCCGTCAGCATATCCGCATAATTGGCAACCCATAGCCTGAAACCACCCAGTTGCCAATACAGCTCCCACAAAAGCCTCCTCTCCTCGGGTGACGCGTCAAAAGTCTTCTTCTCTCCAATCGCATACTCGAAACCCGAAAACGTTTGACGGAGTCTCTTGAAGATGACCGAGTACAAATCATCCCTCTTCATCTTCTCCTGCGTCTCCTTTGACACCTTCTGCTGCCTCATAGGTAATGCCAAATTCGGCGTCCTCTGAAACACAGTAAGATGTCCCACATCCGGCCCAACCTCCTAAATAACCTGCACCCCACTAGCCCCGGTCCCAATAACCCCAACCCTCTTCTCCTTCCAGCTAATTTCATCCTTGGGCCAACGAGCAGTGTGATAACGCTCCCCCTTGAACCTTTCCAACCCCTTGATTTGTGGCACATAATGCTTCGACCCAATCCCCGTACACATCACAAACCACCTCGCCTTCGTCTTCTTCCCATCCTCCGTCCCAATCATCCATTTTCCCTCCTCCTCATCCCACCTCGCCTCTTTCACTCTCGATTCAAAAAATATATCCTTCCTCAAGTCAAGCTTCTGATCAACATAAGCAAAATACGCTTGCAGCTCCTTATAATCAGGATACTTTTCCGTAAAAGTCCAGTCTTTGTATACTTCGGGTATGGAAAGCTGGTATGCTGGCAATTCGGTGTCGACGCGGGCTCCGGGGTAGGTGTTCCAGTACCAGGTTCCACCAATGTTGGAGGCCTAGTTTGCGGAGATGGTGAAGTTGATGGATACCGCCAAAGCCGGGTCCGATTATGAGGACGTCGAGGTCCAAGTTGACGGGGTTAGACGGGGTAGGTTGGGAGGAGTTGGTACTAGAAGCCATTGGGTGACGTGTATACCGGTATACTTGGCTGAAGGGAAGTTGGGGTCAAAAGGTTGGGGAAGGCCCACCTTTAAGTGATGCCAGAAAAGCTTGGTAGACGATGAGCGGATATGAACATCGCTACCAAGCCGAAATTAAATGGTCACAAGGTTTTCGTAGCAGGTTGGTCCAAATGGGTCCACGTGTTGAACTGAGAGTAAGTACTACGTAGAGCCTGCGGGGTGTTACATAGCCCAGTTTATGATGACGATGATGATACGATTCTGATCTGCAGCGCGTTCGCCCGGTGAGTATACTACTAATCCTCGTCACCTGCAAGACGGTACTGTTCATCTTTGACCCACAGCATATCTATCAACAAATCGACTCCAATGCGGGCGACAAGAATTGGAAAAGATGGGTTGAGTGTGGACTAGACGTGGATCCGTACGGAAAGCTGTAACAGATCGGTCCACATGAGCGAAAGGAGCAAGAAAGGGGGTACATTTTCTGTCATATGAGAGCATGTCATACGATGCAGGTTCTGAACAGAAAAAAAGGGGGGAAAGATGGGGAAAGGCGGCCGGGGCATGGGGAAGACAAAGACACATGAGACAGGAAAGGATCGGAGGGCTTTCCTGCGGGCGTTATTTCGATGCGACAGGCGCAGCGGCCAACACAAAGCCTACTAGCTAACCCATTTTTTCAAAGATCGTGGAAGGTGCCCGAGAGCTCTGAGGTCCAGTAGTGCCAGTGAAAGTTGAAAATTTGAAAACTGCGAGAGTCATCTGCATGACAACCTCTCAATCTGGATGACGGTTACAAAAAAATGCTACAAGCCAAAGAAACAGCGTCAATGAGAATGCCTGCCAATCATAAAGCTAGACTTACGAGTCAGACGTTGGCTAGTATGATGGTCTTCATCAGCGATTATGTAAGGACAGGCGCGGTCACTCCCGAGTTTTACAAACGCGACTTGCTACGCGTTTACACTCGACTATCACCGTCTTCCATTTCAACTTCAACATGCCACCATTTTGCGAAGGTCAGTTCGGTATTTCTCCAAGTAGAGTTCATCGGTGATATAACGCTTTTTGTACTTTTACAGCTAGTCCTGGTTGCTCTTTACCCGTCGTCGGTCGACGTCAATGTCGGGATCTCTGACGGCCAGCAAGTTGGTTTCCGCTTGGTTTTGATGACTACGCAGATGGATGGATTTTCTTTCAACGAATTGGCTCCTCCTCAACACGGTAAAATAGTGCCTATGCCGCATACCAAGGTGGTTCTTCATCTAATGAACATATACATGCATATAACCGGGAAGAATCTCACCGCTGTTGAAGACATAGCTGTCCTCTTTGAGCTGAAAGCCTGTGGGGTGTCTTCCATCGGCTTCCTTATCCTCCTGATAGGCCCTGATGATGACTCGGAACCGACTCATGATCATTTTGGCTCGGAAAAGTTCCCGTCCTCTTGCAGGTGGCCAGATCTGAAGAAACGACTCCACGATGACCTTGGAGACCTGCCACTGAACCCAACTAATACCGACTTACAGATTTTCGTTGACCGTTGTGAGGTGCCAACGCCTAGCCTTCAATGAGGGACAACATCCACAGATGCAGGGCTACATAGACTTCATCCGGACGACCAAGTTGTCGTCATATCGAAGTCAAAATTCATGACTTGGATGTATGGTTGAGAGAAATGGAGCAATTCCTCGATCATAACCCAGAGCATGAGTGGGCCTCCATATGTCATCTCTAGCTCACTGAACCGGGATTATGTGTGTATTCACTGACATGTACATAGATACGCTCAATGATTACAGAGTCCTCTTTGATTTGTGTCCTCCTATACGTTCACTCAAAGCCTAATTTCTCAGCTTGACCTTTAAAGGCATAATCGGACCCTCCGCTTCACGCCCTCTGACGGCTGGCTGCATCAGTCCCATAGACGCGGGGAAAACTTTCATATCCGGATCCACAGAGAACTCAAAGTTGGTAAGAAGACCAGCGAGGATGGCTTGAAGTTCTTGGAGGCTGCGATATTCGGATGTAGTCAAGATCAGCGAAATACACCCTGACAAAGCCAATGAAAGAATAGGGAACACTCACGCAAATCGCCATCCAATGCAGGATCTAACACCAGCACTAAAGGTCATCCTGTTTATGGACCGATCAGCAATCCAATTCGCTGAGGCTAGTGCAGAAAATGATGAAACCCACAGATTCGCATAAACTCCTAACGTCGTCCCCTTCTTGATATCCAAGAACCTCTCCGGATTCCATATATCGGCGTCAGCGCCCCAGACTGATTTCAACCTGTATATGTATGCATATACGTGCAATTACAAAGTGACGAGATTTGTGTTCTTCGTCAGAGACCTCGAACAGAATGCGAAATCAAACAAACCAACACTCACCGATTATAAATGAAGATATTAGCATGAATCCTCTGACCCTTCTTCACAGGTATTTCCGTCAGCTTTTCTCCATAAGCAGATATGACAGGTTCAGAGAGCGGAATCACGTCGTCCCGGTCAGAGTATCGGAAGAGAGTGTTGACGATGGGGTACATGCGGAGAGTTTCCTGCGTTTTCGAGTATTTTACAAGTGAGTTCGAGTTGAACTAGAGGCAAAAAGACAGTGGCTGGAAGTTATAATCACCTTAATAGCCGCATTGAAATAAACCATCGAATCATAATCATTCGAATTCAAGTCTTCTCCTTCTGATTTTCTGTCCCTGATCTCATCGATCTCTCCCCGAATTTTTACTTGGTATTCGGGATGCCTTGCGAGCTCGTAGAGAAGCCAAGTGGTTGTCGAGGCCGTTGTTTCGTGGCCTGCGAGGATGATTGTACTGTAAATTACGAGGAACGGATGAAAACAAACGAGATAGGAGTGGAAAGGAAGATTGGGATCAGTGAGGATAAAATCATGGGTTGGACGACGTACGCCATCTGAGATAGCACCTCCTCGTCATCAAGTCGTTTGTTTGGGTCTTCTATCATATTAGAGCGTACTGGTGTCCATAGTCATAGATATCAGCATGAACCTCAGTCAGTCACCACGATTTGTGAAAACGCACCTAACACACTCAAAATATCCTTACTCCCCTCATTCACCTTCAACTCTATACCTGAATCATTCCCAGTTGTTTTCTTAAGAATATCTCTCGCAGCGTCTTTCGAAGTTTCCAACCAAGTGTTCCAGCGCTTATCTTCTTTCGATAGGACGACGGGTTTATCGGGGTTGAAAGGGTTGTGATAGGTTGGGTCGTAGGGAAGTCGTTGTCGGATGGTGCGGCTGAGCATGGTTAATTTGGTTACGCCAAAGGTGTCGTCGCTGGAAGGTTGACAATTAAATGAAGGACAAGTTGAAGAAAAGAGGAAGTAATAGAGAGACGCACAAAAGATGCCTCAAAGTAGATGCGAGGATGTTATCTTCTTCGTCTAGAGCACCGAATTTGTAGTCGAATGCGCCTATTCATGATGCATACGGTTAGAAAAATTCGAGAAAAGTAGCATAGGAAGTTAGTAGATAGACGGACTTTCACCAATAACATCCAACGTCACTTTCGGCAGCCATTTTGTCATGTTGATCTCCTGACTTGATCCTTTGGGAGTGTCTTTGAAGATGGTTTCACGCCATTTGTTTGAGAGCTGGTGATCGTGATGAGTTAGTATCGATATCGTGTTTGCAGAAATGAGTAGCATCAGAGAGGAATGATTCGATGATTGCTTCGGAGACACTAATACGCACGCGTTGAGTAGATCTCTGGAACAACGAAAGGAAAGTCTTGAGCTGCGAAGCCGAGAAAGCTGGGTTGAGAGCTTTGCGATGACGTTGATGGGTGTTTCCTATCAAAAGTGAAAACGTCAGGTTATGAGTAAGGTTACACGCCGCTAACGTAGAATTATCCACCTTCAGCCCAAACTATAGCCCTCCCAAACAGCCTTCTTGTGGCCCTCCGAACTTCTTCCGTCTTGGATAATGATAAGTTGACGTGTGGAGGATATGTTGCAGGGCTTTGGGATCAGCGACGTAGAGGAGGTGTTCCTATTCATCATGTTCAGTATATGCCGGTCGGCAATCAAAATCATCAAATTAAGCATTAGGTTCACACTAAAAATCCCCGGAGCCCTAAACGCAGCTCCATACTCCTTGTACCACGGTACTTCCAATTTCCCCACCTCAAATTGATGATTTAACTCGAGTTCGTTGCCAAAGAGCCATGAAGATGGTGCTGGACCTCTTAGAAAACCGAGGGATGTGCGGCTGCGGCGTTGGTTGACTATCCAGCGAACGAGGAGAAGGACGGAGAAGAGGAGTCCGAGGGTTGGGAGAGATAGTGCCATGATGATGATCGGATATGTAGGAAAGAGAAAAGTATTTATACATCCCTGGGCTTCTCGGACTTCCACGGCGCGCTGAGTTATCATGCTATGAATTTGACATTCGACTTTCGGGCCTTAGGAAGAGTTGTGGGGTAATCCGCATGTGTCATATATTCATTCTGATTCGTTGGACGTTCTTTGGACGTTCGTGAGGACCTTTTTTTTGTCTCCACTATTTCAAGTTGTACTTACTTTAGTATTTGTTCCTCAATTTTCACCTCGCCCTGGTACGAGACTAGTAATTTTTAGCAACTGACTGGGAACGAGTCCAGGTCTTCGTCGGCGAAAGAGAAAGACCGCTAGAATTATAAGTAGCGAGTCTGGTAGCGAGGTATGTACCGGTCGTGTTCCAGTTCGCTACTTATATCGTACTTCATATTTACGAGGAAAATGTCGGCTATCGCCAAGCCATCGCCGCGCCGCCTGCGTCAACAAATCAGAATGAATATGACAAATGTAGATTATCCCAACTCCCTTTAAGGCCCGAAATTCTAATGTCAAAATCATGGCATGATGATCAAGCGAGCTGTCGATCGAAGTCTGAGAAGTGGATAAAACTATTTAGGAACCCTTGCACTGGTGGGAACCCCTGGTATCCTCAGGGATGTATAAATACCTTTCTCTTTCTCCCTATCCCCGATCATCATCATGGCACTATCTCTCCCAACCCTCGGACTCCTCTTCTCCGTCCTTCTCCTCGTTCGCTGGATAGTCAACCAACGCCGCAGCCGCACATCCCTCGGTTTTCTAAGAGGTCCAGCACCATCTTCATGGCTCTTTGGCAACGAACTCGAGTTAAATCATCAATTTGAGGTGGGGAAATTGGAGGTACCGTGGTACAAGGAGTATGGAGCTGCGTTTATGGCTCCGGGGATTTTTAGTGTGATTAATTTGATGATTTTGATTGCCGACGGAACATGACGACTCTATATATAGGAACACATCCTCTACGTCGCTGATCCCAAAGCCCTGCAACATATCCTCCACACATCAACTTATCATTATCCCAAGACCGAAGACTTTCGGAGGGCCACGAGAAGGCTTTTTGGGAGGGCTATAGTTTGGGCTGAAGGTAGATCATTCTACGTTAGCGTATAACCTTATTTATAAGCTGATCGTCGTTTTCACTTTTGATAGGAAACACCCATCAACGTCATCGCAAAGCTCTCAACCCAGCTTTCTCGGCTTCGCAGCTCAAGACTTTCCTTTCGTTGTTCCAGAGATCTACTCAACGCGTGCGTATTATTAGTCCCTCATCTGTCTCGGAAGCAATCATCGAATCATTCCACTCTGATGCGACTCATTTCTACATGAACACGATATCGATACTAACTCTTCACTATCACTAGCTCTCAAGCAAATGGCGTGAAACCATCTTCAAAGACACTCCCAAAGGATCAAGTCAGGAGATCAACATGACAAAGTGGCTGCCGAAAGTGACGTTGGATGTTATTGGTGAAAGTCCGTCTATCTACTAACTTCCTATGCTACTTTTCTCGAATTTTTCTAACCGTATGCATCATGAATAGGCGCATTCGACTACAAATTCGGTGCTCTAGATGAAGAAGATAACATCCTCGCATCTACTTTGAGGCATCTTTTGTGCGTCTCTCCATTACTTCCTCTTCTCTTCTTGCCTTCATTAATTGTCAACCTTTCAGCGACGACACCTTTGGCATAACCAAATCAACCATGCTCAGCCGCGCCATCCGGCAGCGACTTCCCTACGACCCAACCTACCACAACCCTTTCAACCCCGATAAACCCGTCGTCCTATCGAAAGAGGATAAGCGCTGGAACAGGTGGTTGGAGACTTCGAAAGACGCTGCGAGAGATATTCTTAAGAAAAAAGCTGGGAATGAATCAGGTATCGAATTGAAGGTGAACGAAGGGAGTAAGGATATTTTGAGTGTGTTGGGTGCGTTTTCACAAATCGTAGTGACTGACGTTTTGGGTTCATACTGATATGTATGATTATGGACACCAGTCCGCTCTAATATGATAGAAGACCCGAACAAACGACTTGATGACGAGGAGGTGCTATCCCAGATGGCGTACGTCGTTCGATTCATGTTTTTATCCTCACTGACTCAGTCCCAATCGTCCTTTCCACTGTCCTATCTCGTTTGTTTTCATCCGTCCCTCGCACTTTACAGCACAATTATCCTCGCAGGCCACGAAACAACGGCCTCGACAACCACTTGGCTTCTCTACGAGCTCGCTAGGCATCCCGAATATCAAGCAAAAATTCGGGGAGAGATCGATGAGATCAGGGACAGCAAACCAGAAGGAGAAGACTTGAATTCGAATGATTATGATTCGATGGTTTATTTCAATGCGGCTATTAAGGTGATTATAACTTCCAGCCACTGTCTTTTTGCCTCAAGGCCAACTCGAACTCACTTATGAAATGCTCGAAAACGCAGGAAACTCTCCGCTTGTACCCCATTGTCAACTTTCTCTCCCGATACTCTGACCGGGACGACGTGATTCCGCTCTCTGAACCTGTCATATCTGTTGATGGAGAAAAGCTGACGGAGATACCTGTGAAGAAGGGTCAGAGGATTCATCTTCATATCTTCATTTATAATCGGTGAGTGCTGGTTCGTTTGATTTGGCATTCTCTCTGACGAAGAACGCAACCGTGATCTATCTCGTCCCTTTGCAATTGCATGCATATGCATACATATACAGGTTGAAATCAGTCTGGGGCGCTGACGCCGATGTATGGAATCCAGAGAGGTTCTTGGATATTAAGAAGGGGACGACGCTAGGAGTTTATGCGAATCTGTGGGTTTCATTATTTTTCCACACTAGCCTCAGTAACTTTGATTACTGATTGGTCCATAAACAGGATGACCTTCAGCGCTGGTGTTAGATCCTGCATTGGATGGCGATTCGCGTGAGTGTTCCCTATCCTTTCACTGGCTTCGTCACAGTGTATTTCATTTCATTGATCTTGACTATATCTGAATATTATCTCAGCCTCCAAGAACTTCAAGCGATCCTCGCTGGTCTTCTTACCAACTTTGAGTTCTCTGTGGATCCGGATATGAAGGTTTTCCCCGCGGTTTTTGGACTGATGCAGCCAGCCGTCAAAGGGCGTGAAGCAGAGGGACCGATTATGCCTTTAAAGGTCAAGCTGAGGGATTAGGTTTTGAGTGGACGTATAGGAGGAACACGGATCAAAGAGGACTCTGTAGTCATCGAGACCTATGTATTGAGCGTATCTACTATGTACAACATTTTATTTTATTTTTATTTGTATCCTGTTATTTCGCCGCTGCTCTGTAGCGTATGGTAGCGAATACAATTTGTAGTAACTAATCGTCTGAGCAACGAGTAAGAAAAGGGGGTCTGTCTACAAGTCATGGTCCCCACAGGGTCCCGCGACGAAATCGTCGAGCCACGAAGGCTGCATTAGGCACTGGTCGGTATGTACTTAGTGTTAAAGTGTCCGTGCCGTAGTTGTGCGTAGTAATGTAGTCATGATAGAGATGAAGAGAGATGAGTAAGTAGAGAGCCTAGAAAGGAGAGAAACGGAGAAGATGAGAAAGGTGGGGAAATTATGTTCGTGAGGACTTTGTTCCGCGAGTAGGGTAGTAGGAAAGGATAAAATATTTACTGATCATCCATATTGAAAGAAAAAGAGAAAAGCAAAAAATTCATCGTATCCACGGTAACATCTAATCGTCATCATCATTTTGGAGAGGCGGGTACGGTAGGCCGGAGGGTCGAGGTTCATTTTTGACAATTTTACCATTGTCCCTTATGTCAATTGATGCCGGCAGCATCGGCATTGGTCCGGCCCTCCTCCCTGCAGAGTAGATACTACCTCTGGTACTACCCAAATGCACTTTAAACACAGTCGGGGGATCCATTATGGTAGAAACATCCTACTGGATCCCTATCACACTCGGAAAGGGGTGTAATGAGTGATGCAAATCCAAAAGGGGCACAATTGATGCAATATCGTTGTAAGGTGCGTCCTAGACGCATCCACTCGTTTGCGTTCACATAAAAGAGGTTTAAAGACATGAATCTGTAGCTATAAGCTTTCTCCTGCACAGATAAGCCTCGAATATGCGCCCTTGGTCTACGAGGAAGAAGAAAGGATATAACCGGCAAGGAAATGCCGTCAGTCACCCGATTCTAACGGCTCCCTCCCCCCCACCAAATTGACCTTCGGAGAGTACTGAGCCTGATAAGGCATGTTTAGGACATCTTATAAGACTATCTTGCTAACTATAAGCAGCGAAAGCTAGCTAAGGAGAGAGTATCCTCGAAGAATCTGCTATACACCTTGGTATCCGTTTAGTGTCTGCCGAGGCTGCCGGCATCAATTGACATAAGGGAGTAAGGGAGTGCGAAAATTGTCAAAAATCAACCTCGAACCTCCGGCCTACCGTAGGCGGGAGCACGCCAAAGAAGTGCACTAGTCGCTCCGTTGCATTGACAAATTGGAACAGGTCGCTGGAGATTTGGATTGGGTATAAGGCGGGGGTCGCGTTGGGCGAGCGATCTAGTGGTAGTGTTTTCGGACGAATGTATAGTGTAGTAGAAATCTAGTCTCTGATGTTTTCTTTTGATTAATATTCAAATGTTAAACGTTAAACAGTAGGAAAGCAAGTTCGCTGGTAGGTAAAAATACAAGTACAACAAGATAGTGAGTGACTCTATACAATTATGATCGGCGGTCTAATTGATCGCCCCTTGTCTTTTGAATCCGCTGAGAGAAAAAGGGAGAGAGAGATCACAAGGAGATAAAATTTTACGCATACACGGCGACCCCAAATTGGAGCCGCCCGAAAATGAAATAAATTTTGAGTGAAGAGTAATGCTAAGTACTAGTACAAGGCAGGGAGACATTAAAAACCTCCGAGGGCAAACCACATGGGAAAATCCCCCGGTAGGAAAAGCTGCCACTGCTGTAGATACAAATGATTGTACATACAATACATGACAACAGGGGGTTGGTGAGCGGGAGGGTAAATGAGAAAATGACGGCGGTTTAATTTATTGAACGTTGAGCTTAGTACTAAAGCAATTTCGTCAGTGTGAGCAATCACAATCATATGTAAGGAATACTCACATTTTGATATGTTCATCCGGGATGAATCTCTTACTCTTCTGCTGCGAGTTCTGAGGAGTGACAATACGAGAGGGAATCTGAGGATCGAGGTCCACAGAGCCATTGCCTTTCGTATTCTGGTGGATCGTACAAACGATAATGTTT